>JBAMHZ010000008.1:120790-131635 GCA_037177395.1 Alpinia galanga | reverse complement strand
TTATGTCATTTGAGAAATCTCACATAATTTTATTTATAAAATATAAAAATGAAGGAAAAAATAAACAGAAGATATTACTAAATCAACCAGAATAAGCATTTAAAAAGGAAATATTATTTGTGAATGATTTTTTTCCCCCTCCTTTAATTCTTTCATTTATTCAAGCCTCATCTAGTCAATTAAAATCAATATAGTCATCTCGACAGGATACAATCACAATCTCTTCAGTTAACTCAAACAAACTTTAGATGATTTCAATGTAAATTAATTGGTTCAACCCTTTCCAATTAACTTAATTAGATACTTTAACAAATTTATCCATTCAAAATACTTATGAGTTGACTCAATTCAAATTTAAAAAAAAAATCACAATCAACTTAATTACTCCATTGGAATGGAACAATTATTAACCAGTTCAATCTATCAACTTTAGTGATGCTCCGACCAAGCTCCAGTTACTGCTATAAGGTAGGATATTTTTCATATTAATTAAATGCCCTAAATAGTAAGTATATAAAAACCTTTAATACCCCTTTTGCGCCGTCAAATCAAATTTATTGGTTGGTTTGCCATCTTCATCTAACTCGCTCAATTAATTTAGACTCGATCCTTTCCAACAGAATCTAGCATCCAAGTCAAATAGCTGTCTGGCTTGTTCGTAGACTCACCGAGTCTGGTCAATCCGGCTGACATGACGAAACGGGAATTAGATCACTGACTGTGACTGGGAGCAGTGTTAAATGTTTGTCCGGGTGGAGATCGAACTATTTGACGGCCAAAGAAGTAGCGTCCAACAACCAACCAATTGCCTTCATTATTGCTCCATTGATGGCGACGCGACGCTGCCGCCACAAGCTAAATTCACTCGCGCGTCCCCATCTCACGCCTCCATCGCCCATGCACCGCGACAGTTGTTTGAAACGGGGGGAAAAAGAAGAATGCTCTGCTGATCGAAGTCAATATTTGTAGAGCACGGTCAGGTCGGTTCTAGTGGCAGCGAGAGGAGATCATTGATGGAGATAGAAGTGCGGGCCTCATCGCGGGAGGTTCCACGGCCGCCGCAACCCGCCGCGGCAGAGGCGGCCTACCTGGTGTGGGAGGACCTAACGGCGGTGCTTCCCAACTACGGCAGCGGCCGACCGCCGAAGAAGCTGATACGGGACTTGAGCGGCTACGCGGTGCCCGGCCGGATACTGGCCATCATGGGCCCTTCCGGCTCCGGCAAGTCGACGCTTCTTGATTCCTTAGCAGGTCAGGTGCTCGACCAATTTCTTTGGTTCGATTGCTGCTTTTTGGGGTTGGAGTAATTGATTTTCTGTCGATTGGATTAATTGTGCGCTAGGGAGGCTTGGAAACAATGTTGTTTTACATGGCAGGGTGCTGCTCAACGGAAGGAAGAGAAGTCTGGATTATGGAACTGTAGTGAGTTCTGCAGTTTATAAATTTTACGTTCGATTAGAACTAAATTTGTCCTTTTGGCGAATTGAGTTATTCATTGGCACAGGCATACGTGAGGCAAGAGAATGTGTTCCTGGGGACACTCACCGTGCGGGAAACCATCACCTACTCGGCCCACCTGCGGCTGTCGGCTGGCATGAGGAAAGCGGAGGTGGCAGCGGTGGTGGAGGCGACGATACTCGAGATGGGGCTGCAGGAGTGCGCGGACCGGGTGATCGGGAACTGGCACATGAGGGGAATCAGCGGCGGGGAGAAGAAGAGGCTGAGCATCGCACTGGAGATTCTGACGCGACCGCGGCTCCTGTTCCTCGACGAGCCCACCACAGGGCTCGACAGCGCCGCCGCCTTCTTCGTGGTACAAACGCTGAAGCACATCGCCGTGGACGGCAACAAGACCATCGTCTCCTCCATCCACCAGCCCAGCAGCGAGGTCTTCGGCCTCCTCGATGACCTCTGCCTCTTATCCGGCGGAGAGGCCGTCTTCTTTGGAGATGCCAAATTGGCCACCCAGGTAACATTTTAGCTGTCAGATGAACAAACCGATCGTCATTCAAGGAGAGGGATGATCGATTGAATCGTTGATCTATAACTTTGAGGAAACATCAAAAAAATTTGAAAGGATAAAGCATATGTGTAGAAACTAAGCGGATTTTGTGTTGCAGTTTTTTGCAGATGTTGGATTCCCCTGCCCGAGAAGAAGAAACCCTTCAGACCACTTCCTCAGATGTATAAACTCTGATTTTGATCGAGTAAACGACACCATTAGAGGTTCAATGAGGTTGTTACATGAGGTATCCATATTGATCTCGATAACACTGTATATATATATATATATATAATTACGTAATTATCTCATGGTGTCCTTTTCTTCATTAAGGAGACAGAATCACCTTCAGATCCATTATCAACATTAGCTACTGCACAGATTAAAGTAATTCTCATTGATGAATTCAGGAGCTCAGAGTATGCCAGGCATACCCAAAGGCAGATTCATGAAATATGCAAGATAGTAAGCTCCTTATTTGCAACTCCAAATTCACCTTTTGGTAGTCGTAAACGTTTTTCTTCTTCTTCTTCTTCTTCTTCTTCTTCTCTTTTCCTCTCTTTCTCTCTGTCTTTCATTTTTTTTTAATTTAAGGGAGGGCTCACGGTTGAATCTGACAAAGGCAGCCAGGCGAATTGGCGGAAACAGCTCACAGTTCTCACAAAGCGATCCTTTGTGAACATGACTAGGGACGTTGGATACTATTGGTTAAGAATCATCATTTACATGGTGGTCTCTGTGTGCGTGGGCACCATTTTCTTTGATGTTGGCACAAGCTACACAGCCATACTAGCAAGAGCCTCCTGTGGAGCCTTCGTTTCAGGCTTCCTCACGTTCATGTCCATCGGTGGCTTCCCATCCTTCATCGAAGAGATGAAGGTCTTCGAACACGAAAGGCGAAACGGGCATTATGGAGTTGCAGTATTCATAATGTCTAACTTCCTGTCTTCGGCACCTTTCTTGGTCGCCATAGCTCTCTTCAGTGGTTCAATAACCTACTACATGGTGAAGTTCAGAAAGGGCTTCTCTCACTTTGCTTACTATACCATCAGTCTCTACGGTGGCATTGCTGACATAGAGAGCCTGATGATGATTGTGGCGTCTCTCGTGCCTAATTATCTGATGGGGATCATAACTGGAGCTGGCCTCATCGTAAGCAACTCTTTTACGTACAGTCACTTGAGAAAGGATTGATCGTATGTTTATGCACTGTGTGACACTCGATTGCGTTCTAAATTTCAGGGAATCATGATGATGACAGCGGGTTTCTTTCGTTTACTGCCGGAACTTCCTAAGATTTTTTGGCGATATCCAGTTTCTCTTCTCAGCTACGGGTCATGGGCATTGCAGGTGAGAAGCCTCTCATTCTGCTTGGGGCTATATAGTTATTTTGACATGGCGAGCTTGTGTGTGTAGGGAAACCTGAAGAATGACTTAATGGGACGTGAGTTTGACCCGTTGGTACCTGGAGACCCCAAACTGAGTGGCGAGTACATAATCGAACACATGCTGGGTATCAGCTTGAGCCGGTCAAAGTGGCTAGATTTGATGGCTCTGTTTCTGCTGCTCCTTTCATACAGAATCGTCTTCTTTCTCATTCTGAAGCTGAGAGAGAAGGCATCCCCCTATGTGCAGATGTTGTATGCAAGAGCTACTGTGAAGCGAGTGATGAAGAAACCTTCCCTGAGGAAGAGGCTGAGTTCAGTGTCATCGAGGTACCAACCACAGAATCCCATGGCTCTGCAGGAAGGCCTCAGCTCTCCTCTTCCTTGATACACGAAACGATATGTATGAAATTGTAAACGAATTTGATGCAATAAGATTATATGCTGGAATAATTCAAGTGGTTCAGTTGTTCCTGGTGTAGTCTATTTGGGGAATTATTTTTTTTTTTTGTTTAATGGACTGACGAATTTAAGATTTCAAAATGCATTTTCTGCTGTTTCATGAATTCCATCAGGCACCATTATCTGTGGCAAGAAAGACATCTGCCTAATATTCATTCACCTCAAACCTTCTATGAAGAGCTTTGGAACTTCAAAATCCAACTCCCCAAACAGTTTCCAAGTAGAATGGTATGCATTTTTTACCAAGTTGAAATATGCTGCGACAGAACTACTTTCCATTGCATTGCTGCTGTACTCGCTTTATTGGTTCTTGGAAGTACTGTAGGGAGATGAAGATGGCCTCCTGAAAAAGAAACACAGGAGGATACAAAGAAGGGTTTTTTTTTTTTTGGAATGATGCTACGGGATGAGGAGTCTTCTGGTAACGTTGATACCTCAGTCCGTATGGTTCTGCTTCCTTGAAGGGGGCATGTATTCAAATAAGAGTTAAATACATCATGCACATCTTTTCCCTGTCAAATCATCATAAGATAAAGAGAACCATAATTTAACTTTCTTATCACAATTCACAATCACCATGAAAAATTAAGAAACAACAGAAGCGCAGGTGCATAATATGCAAATTTATGGTGTGTAAACAATTCCTATATTTGGTTTTAAAAAACTGTAGAATACCAATTTTAATAGAACTGCTGTTCCCTCGTTTCTTTCACCGTTCCAACGAGCAAGCTAAGAAGAATGAGTTAATTGGACAAACTGGATTAGATTAGGCAGGGAGACCTGGCTGGTGGGGGTGAAAGGGCTAAGTGAACTCGTCAAATTGAGTAGCTTGAATGGGATAGGCTGGCTGGCCAGCCAATTAGGTAGGCTGGATGAATCGGGAGGACTAGACTAGCCGACGAGCCTAGCAGATTTGAACAATCAAAAGGAATTGAACAAGTGGGCCAGGTCTATCAGTCTGGCCGAGTGGGTCTAGCAAGTCAGATGGATTGGGCTGACTGGAGGAACCAAGCCAACTGAATAGACTGATCTCTGAGCTTAGATCAAACAAGCCAAGCAAACAGAACATACCAAGTGAAATATTTATTTTAGTAGTCTAAGAAAATCATCTTCCAACTTTCTTCCTTCCAGATTTATTCCATTCTCTAGGAATAATTATTCCATTCCTTGACAATTTTATTCAAATAATCCTTAGACCATCCTCAAGGAATAACTACATATTTTATCAATTCCAATCCACAAATCAAATGCACCATCATTGTATCCATAAAATGTCACACCACCAAGTCTTTTTGTAGATATGGAGTTTTACTACTGAAGAAACTAGCAAACCCTTATATTTTTCTCAAAAATTACCATAATTTCGCCATGTGGTGCAACACCTACAGACCAAAAAAAGCTGCAAAACTGCATATACGAGTAAACTAGGCACCTTCCAAGCTCACATAATGAACCCAAACAAACAAATGCATGGTAAATCTCAATTGGATGGTTGCAAAAATAAATAAATAAATAAAAACTGACCTTAGTGGTTTGGAACTATGACATTTTCATTGACCTGTTCAGTTTTTACCTATTCTTTCAGTTGATACTTAATACCATCCTCTATACTCTATTTTATATCATCAAATAGAGCATCTAGACAATATATTTTGGTCAAATGTACAGTTTGTTATCCATACCTTCAAACTATCATCTTCTTTTATACTCTCTTCCAATCCAGCAAGTCCACCAAACACAATCAGAAGGTGCCTGTAAAAAATCACTGGTTATTTAGTGAGAGGAGAAATTGATGAAATAATAAAGAGTACAAGTGAAGCTGTAGACAGACTGGAGATTCAAGTAAACGAAGGCGGTTTGAATCAGCAATACAAGATTTTTCTCTGTTGAAAATATAATGAATTAAAGATTCACCATCAGATTTTGTTGCTGTAGGAATCTCTGTTGCTATACGAATCATCCAGGGTTTAAAAAGAATGCGTACTCTATCCTATTATTGCATGGAGCATATGCAGAATGCAAGCATATACATGGATGCATGTGAGGTCATTATTAAATCAATTATCTATGGTTGATTATTTATCAAAATGCAATTTAAATAATTGTTAACGATCAGATAGCTTATAACACCAATCCTGAATAGATGGTTTTTTAATACATTTATTTGATAGAGCTGCAGAAGTTCTTCAACAGCAGAGAATATAGAAGACAAAATCATAGAAGTTGATTACATGCATACTCAAGAATAGCGGAAAAGAATTAGGGATTAACGAGTAATGTGTTGATGTGTTGTCTTTGTAGTGGTTGGGTAGTTATTTTCAGTAGACATCTTGTTATAGTTTAATTGGTGTTGTAATATGTTGCATGGGTGTATTGAAGTTGATGTATGTGGGTATGATGTTATGCTATATATTGAAGGAGAAAGTAGTGTAAAGGAGAGAAGTAATAACCATCTACAGTTAGTTACTGATTTATACACGGTAAGAACCTAAGCATAAAGGGGGATAACTATATGAATCTATCCAGAACAATGAATGCACAATTGAGATTAGTGAGTACTCTCAAAACTCTCTACAGAAAGCTCACATCATGAATTCTTCATAATCGGTGAGAAGGATAAGAAATTTAATCCTGTCTATCTGTAGGAGATGAGGATTTTAATAGTGTTCTCAATATCAGACACCAGCGGACATGATCCTGTTATCGTGCCTCTATCACTGTTTATATTTAGGTTGACCTATGAAAAACACTTGGTTTAAACAGCTATTTTTTTCATATTTCCAGATTTCAGAATGTATAGGTATATCAATGTAAATGACAATTAATATGCAATTACATGTGTAAACAGCCTGCTCCTTGACCTAGACAAACATAACAACAATAGAAGATCCCCAGCATTTGATGTAGCCTTGAAATGGAATTGGAGAAAATGGTTGGACTTTGAAGTATAGAGTATGCTGTATGACATTGAAGAACACTTTAAAGATCCAAATAGAAAAAAGCTAAGAAGTCTGTAACCAGATGCATAGCTAGACAGACTGTTTTATCTCTGCCAGATACACCATGACAAGGAGACACAGTAAGAAATATATCTTAAGATAGCGGAAATGACTCTAAACAATCATGATTAACCTTTAAAGAAATTGAAATAGATGTAGCTCCATTCGAGTAGAAAGGTTCTTTCATAAGCACAATATGGTATCCCACAAATATTAGTCTACACAAGTTAATATATCTTAGAGAAATATAACATTGCACAGAGCAATGCACGCTGCAGGCATTAAAATAACTATAAATGTTACAGAAAGAAACAACTTAAGAACATGTTTTGAATATTTTTCAATCAAGTCAACATGATAATATTTTGAACTTCACAATAAACCATCAGATAATGAGATAAGCTACTTAAATGCATCTAATAATACAGCAATACAGATGTTACCTAAATGAAGGAATTTCAAGCTCTGACGAATTAACCACAAGACCATGCTCTGAAGTTCCAATAATGTGATCATATCCACGCTACAAATTAGAAAATATATTCTTATGCAAGCATGGTTCTCATCAAAATCAGAAGCAAGGGAATTACATGTTACATACCTTGGACAAGCAATTTTTGAAGATGTTACTGAGGTTTGAAGCATATCGAACTTTGTACCCCCAATAAATACCTATTTGGTCCCTTTGACTGGAGGAAACAACTTTCTTAAAGCCATCTAGATAGATATAATTGGTCTAACAATCAGATATATTAGCCTAAAACCTTCACTATTGCAAAGTAGGCCAGCACTTGAAATAAAGAAACAAAATACCAAATAACATTACACTGCACAATGAAAAAATCATGTAACCATGGTGCCTCTGAAAATTGGGAGTCATTAAATGCACAACCAAAAATAGATAATCAGTCCTTGTTCATACATGAAGCTCTGCTTACTCCAAAAGAACAAAAAACACAAATTAAGCCTGCTCGGTAGCAATCCCTATTCACCTTTCTGGGAGTGGATCACCCAGGTTGTTGGATAGCTTATTTGTTTGGGTGACTTTATATTAGGGAATGGGAGGGAAGGAAATGTGAGCGTTTAATTGCGAGGGGGGAATGTGTGTGGCTGCATGGGTGAGGAGAATATGCATTTCTTGTTTCCTTCCAAGTTTCTTCCATCCTATTCACATCCACTCAAGTCAACAAGTCATGGGACAAGTTATCTATGCACATGCCAAGCCCAAGGATACATCAGTTACAACTGAAATATCAACAATTTGACCCCTTGGAACATCTTCACCTGGTACAAGGAAGATGCCGATGCCCTCTTGAGCATTGTCTCAGATGTGCGGATTACTTAGTCTACCATAGCTCCAAAGTATTTATGGAAGTTTACTCTCTTTCTTCTGCCAATCCAATTGCTACAGTGTAACAAAGTTATCTGCTGTGTAACGCAAATGAGTTCAAAGAATGACTCCTACTATAAGTATTGTGCATGCCCAATCAAAATCTTTCAGCCTTGATTCATCCTTATCACAACCCTTGACTACCCATTGGACAGTCTGAGAGGTTTGATCAACCATATTATGGGAAGATGTCTCATTTTAAAATAGTTTTCAAGAACAATGACCATGCTTCACAATCAAATATGCTCTGCTCGAGCCCCCACGGGCACGACGTAGTGGTAAAGCATTCAATGGTAAAGTTATACATAGTACCAGAGCATGCAGGTTAGACACTCTCTGTGGACAGCTCCTTGGAATATCCAAGTTTGAGCCCCAAGGAGGACAGCTCCTTGGAACATCTGAGCCATGATTGCAAATAAACTGCGCTCCGCATTTACTAGATGGGCGAACCTGGAGAGAAAGTCGCCCACCTTCAAATTAGTCAGGCGAAACTTGAAGGGATGAATTCGGACACCTGGATCACCAAAAAAAAAAAAAAGTATGCTCTGCTCTAGTTTGCCCTTGTCAGCTTACAATTGCACTTAAAATCCAAAAACAAAATGGCACATGAAACCCATGCAAATGCACCGCTAACAATAAAAAAAGTGTAACTATTTAATCATATGGGAGCTCCCTCAATTAGTAGTGGGGTAGCTTTTTTGTTTTTCCTAGTAAACGTGATGTGCAGAAAATACACAAGTCACTTGGTCAACAAAGTTTTTCTCATTGTTAGCTCATAGGTTTTATTTGGTAAGAACTTAGCCTGCTGAATGCATATGAAACAAGCTTGATTCATGCAGAAGAGTCTGTCTCCGGAAAACATAGTTGCAAAGAAGCTATAAAAGCTATTGCAAGCTATTGTAAACAAAATCCATTATGATAGTGAGTCGGCCATAATCCTTTTTCTGCAACATGTGCCCTTCATTAACTTGAGCTTTCACATTTTGACATCTCAGTTGAGACATCATTAAGGGTACCAAGGTTAAATCACAAAGTAAAGGAGTACAGTGTGTTCTGTGCATTCAATTTTTCCCCATCAAATTCATGGCCCTTCAGTCAAACAAGAACAAGGGCTTCTTTCAGGAGACAGATTAGTCCTTGTGTCAAGTTGATTAGGCAATGCCACAAGGAATAGGCAAAAAGTTAATAAACAGGCACTCCTTCCTCCTAACCCTCCATCTACCTTCTGGTCTTGTCATCTCTCCTCATTACCAACAACAACACAATACCACCCATACTATTTGACCAATTGTGTAGGAACTAATAATTGGTGTCAGTCTTTGCTAAGAATGAACTGAATTAGTTTTTTTATTAGAAGGTTGCTCAATGTTTTAGCAGATAATCACATGTGATATTATTTGAGTATGATTCATTATTCAGACATCTGAGAATGATGCAAGAAAGCATCACACTCAGAAAGAGTTTGTTTTCTGATTCATAAGAAAATGAGCTAGCCCATTCAAAACTTTTGCCAAGAATTATGGATTTGTTAATGCATGACACCTCCAACAACTGGCAAACCAAGAATACACAACATATGAGATTACATGACAAATCATTGGAGCAGAACTGAAGAAAATAATGAATAGGAAATGTTCGTATACTATTCAGGGAAAAAAAATCCTATCCAACCAATATATATACATATAATTAGACTCAAGAAAGAAAATGAAACATTCACATTACCTAGTTCAGCACTTCGATTTTCTCCCATTGCTACAGTTACACGCTTTCCAGGTTCTAAAACTTCCTCAACCAAGATAGTCTGTGAAGGCATTCCTTAAGTCAATCATGACATTCATTCAATAATCAGTAATTCATATGGAAGATAAATTGAGCTTTTCTCTTTTTCTTAGAAGAAACCAAACAACTTAAGAGCAACTCTAGCTATTTCCACAAAATTTGGCAATACATCCTATTGGACTGATCTTATATTGCACAGGAAAAGGTGTGCTTAATCAGTACAATCACAAATGAAATGGATGTCTAACAAGTGAAAATTTACTTTATGATGATTCAGAATAATAATATGACTATTTATAATGCATCCACTGATCTTATCTATGTGCAAGGACCATAGCATCTTAAAATCCATATTGTCAATCAGTCTAAGATAGCTTGTTATCTTACTGATTCAAATGCAAGTCTTCACTTGCATTAAACTTAAACAAAGATAAACAAAGCAAACTCCAAAAATATGATTAGATTCATTTCAAACTAATATGACAGCCATTCAGATAATTTAGCCTTTGGCATTGTTTTCTGATAAAATTCTGGAAAAGATGCATAAAAAGTATCTTGGTTTACAAGTGCATTGACCGTCCCATAAAAAAAAGATAGTCACAAGTGCAGTACATTGCAATCATGATGACGTCCTAATACATCAAGTAAATAGTTGATGTTTTTCTGTTAATAGAACTACTAATATACTTCGATGACACATCAAGAACCATTCAAGTAGCAGAACCACCAGATAAGAATTGAAAGACTGTTCTCATATCAGCTTCTGAACGAATACAATCAACTACTTTGCAGATCCATACAACTGGACAGGATAAAGTAAAAGGA
>JBAMHZ010000008.1:108052-120690 GCA_037177395.1 Alpinia galanga | reverse complement strand
ACCATTAATGGAAATATGCCATTCATATTACTCGTTCACACTTGTTTACACTACCTCTTCATCATTATATAAAGGTCGTAAGTCTCCACTCTCAAATTGCTCAGTACTCAAATTGTGAGTTCTCCTCTAGAGTCTTTCTTCCTCTCCTCTCTAAGAGTTTCAAGGCTTTGAAAATTTGCCAAGACTCGAAATTTGGAGTGCTTCTACTTCGAGTCATAGATTATTGTATCTTGAGAGGCAATTGCTAATAAATCATAAGTACCTAAGCAGGGCAATATTGTCTTAAAGAGAGAAGGCTTGCCTTCACCTTGACTTTAAAACTCATATTCAAAAGCATAAGCTTACTTGAAGGGTGTGTCAACATTCGAAGAGGTGATTTGACGATCGATGATATAAAAGTGATTGACAAAACTAAGTCTGTGATGACGTTACCATGAAGGGTGTCTCGATATCAAAAGGGTGTATCTAGAATTTTAAGGGGTCTAGATCCTTGTCTCCATATCGATGCCTCATTGGTTTGAGCCATCAACTTATCGACGAGCTGACTCACCACACCTAAGGTAGTTGGATCGACATCAACAACTATCCAACAACATCATCAATCCTAAAGATATTTAACTCGTCACCTAACAGATTTCTAGATAAAAAAATAACTAACAAATAGATGATCAATATATATTTTTTGACTTTCAATAATATTAAGCAGTGAAATTTGGAGTATTTTATCTTGCTATAGTCCTAGTTGAAGGCATTTTGATCGTTAGTGTATGCTGTTCATGGTGATGTCTCTGAATCTTATAAAAATCTAATACTATTTTTTATTGTAGGGATGGTAAGAGAAAACAAATGTCCGTTTGAATCTTATAAGAATTTAATACTATTTTTAATTGTAGGGATGGTAAGAGAAAAACAAAAAATAAAAAACATCAATCATGAACAGCAGTGACAATGTGAAATGATGTCAATCACAGCTAGGTAAATTGCTGGTACTCATACAATTCTAATTTATGCTTATAAATTACAACTTGGGACCTTCTACGGAAAATATGGATGCTTATAGAAACACATGTTAATTCAGTTCATTTAGTAATGTGTGCCATATAATTCTCAATTTTGCTGTGCAGATCCATATTGATGATATCATGTAAGAAAGCACAATTTAATCTGATTTTTCACAAATTAAATTTCTTGGTGTGAACTGTTAAAAATTGATCTTTGGTTCAATTTGTTGTTGTTGCAAACCCAGTTTCTTTCTTTCATTTCCTTTTATGCGCAAGGCACAAGTGCAATTGCATATAATAGGACCCACCCCTTTCTGATTGCCATTATTATATTATTGATGCTAATTCTTCACATGGCCCAGGCAATCACAGCCTTGAAGAAAGGGGCATATCTATTGAAGTATGGTCGAAGAGGGAAGCCAAAATTCTGCCCTTTTCGCCTTTCTAATGTAAGTTGTTTCATAATGATTTGTGGGTGGTGTATGATGTATCTCTTTTACTTTTGAATTTTCCTTACTACCCTCTCCTTGTATGTGGTCAATAACTGTCCAATTTGAACAAGTAATCATAGGATCCTCTGGTGTAATTCAGTTGTCTGATTATTTTGTCTCATTCATTTTTCAGGATGAAGCTACACTTATTTGGTATTCTGGAAGAGACGAGAGGCAAATTAGACTTAGCCAAGTTTCAAAAATTATACCTGGGCAACGAACTGTGAGTTTATTTCATATGGATTTATGCAATTTGTATGACTATCATGATTTTCCTATATGGAGAGCTTGCATCATACATTATTCTTACTGTTGCTTTTTATATGATATATAAACATACATCAGCTTTACTTTTTCTTGTTTCTTCCTTTGATGCAAATTGTAGACACATAACTGTAGTCACCAGTCATACTTGACGATTCATCAGTGACTGTTGAGCAACAAAAGAACAGCACACGAAAAGTTATAGTGAAGTTATGTTTGTGTTTGTCATCCAGGAGTTGTACTCTTGATAGACGATAATATGTGAGAACACAAGTTAAGAAGACATAAATATGGTCATAGATGACTGGCATTTCATGTTTAGAAAAGTTGAGAATAGAGTAATAATAGACTAAAGAATTTTAGCATAAATAAAAGTGACTTAAAACATTTGGACATTACTTATTTACTTGGATATTACTTATTTTGGACCTGATTGCAGCAGAAAATCCATTTAGTCAGCCCCAAATAGTTGTACATATGACATGTTGTTGGGTTCTTGAGTAATGAATGACTTTATAAAGTTCCTTTTTGTTTGATTAAACATGAATGCTATTGAATTACTGTGATATCATAAGAACAATTGTAGACTTCAATTTTTTTCAGGCAATATTTCAGCGGTATCCACAACCTGATAAAGAATACCAGTCATTTTCACTCATATACAATGACAGATCACTTGATTTGGTATGCATTTCTTTATTATTTCTCACTTTTCACCTCCTGGTTGTTATTATATTCTAGAAGTAACAGTCTGTAATTTCTCCTCTGGCAGTGACCATTTAAAGCTGCGTTTGTTTTTGTTTTGAAAAAAATACCATTTTTTTTCCCATTCCCATTCTTGTTGAAGTGAAAAACTATGTATGAAAGTATGCTTGATAGCAATTTTACAACAAATAAGTATGATTAAAAGAAAAACTATATCGTTTATTAAGTTCTACAGAAGATCTATAAAAATATTTCATTTCAATTATACTTATTCTTGTGGAAGTGCTAATGTACTTATTTTTGAAAATATTTTTTCTTTTCTTTGGAAAGGAAAATGAAAATTGAAAAATAATTTCCAAAATAAACACACCCTAAGATACTCAAAGAAACTACAAGAACATGCTTTGAGCACACAACAACATACAGCACAACATTTAATTATGATTATGCATTTTCTGAAGTGTGTTCTCATAATAAACTCTCCACATTTATTTGCGCTTCACAGATCTGCAAAGATAAGGATGAAGCAGAAGTCTGGTTTGTTGGTTTGAGGGCTTTGATCTCAAATGGAAATTACCGAAAGTTGAGATTGGAATCAAAAGGTGATAGGAGTTCCTCTGATAGTCCTCATGCTTATTTTCGGAAATTTTCTCCATTTACATCACCCATCAGTGGTAGCAATATTTTCCATAAGGTTTGACAAGTTTATTCTGTAAACTTTTGAAATTTCATAATTTTGCTGCTTACTGAATATCTCTTGTTACTGTTTAAGGATTCAATTGATGACCAACAAGTTAATATTCAATATGAGAGCCAGCCAACCAATGGTTTAGGAAAGGTGTTGTCTGATGTGATATTATGTACTGCACCAGCTGAAGATTTGTCTCATCCCGATTCTCTAAGTAAACCTACTTACTCATACTCATCCGGGGCTACTGATGTCTCATGTGGCCAGGGTTCTGCGACTGATACTGTTCGAGTAAGTTTATCTAGCGCTGTTAGCTCTTCTAGCCATGGAAGTTTTGATGCATTAGGTGACATTTTGATTTGGGGTGAAGGCATTGGTGATGGGTTGCTTGGGGGTGGACTGCAGAGGATTGGAAGTTCATCTACCACTAATATGGATGCAATTTTGCCTAGAGCCTTGGAATCAACTGTAGTTCTCGATGTTCATAATATAGCCTGTGGAAGGGGCCATGCAGTTTTAGTGACCAGACAAGGAGAGGTTTTCAGTTGGGGAGAGGAATCTGGAGGAAGGCTTGGGCATGGAAATAATGCTGATGTTTCCCAGCCAAAGCTTATTGATGCTTTAGGTGGACTGAATGTTGAACTTGTGGCTTGTGGAGAATATCATACATGTGCTGTGACTTTGTCTGGGGATTTATTCTCGTGGGGTGATGGCACTCACAGTTCAGGACTCCTGGGGCATGGGAGTGATGCAAGTCACTGGATTCCAAAAAGAGTGGGCGGTGCAGTGGAATGCCTGCGTGTGTCATCAGTGTCCTGTGGGGCATGGCATACAGCTATTGTGACATCTTCTGGTCAGCTATTTACATTTGGTGATGGAATGTTTGGTGCTCTAGGTCATGGAGATCGTAGTAGTACAAACATACCAAGAGAAGTTGAAGCTTTAAGAGGAATGCGAACTGTTTGTGCAGCATGCGGTGTTTGGCACATGGCTGCAGTTGTAGAATGTTTAGATGCATCATCTGATTCTGGTTGCTCTTCAGTAGGGAAATTATTCACTTGGGGAGATGGTGATAAAGGCCGACTTGGACATGGTGATAGAGAACCTCAATTCCTTCCAGCATGTGTAGCTTCTCTTTCTGATAGCTTGTGTAAGGTGGCCTGCGGGCATGACATAACTGTTGCTTTAACAACTTCTGGATGTGTTTATGCAATGGGAAGTAATGTCTACGGACAACTTGGTAATCCTGTATCAGATGGTAAACTTCCTTGCCGTGTTGGGGGTGAGATTTCCAATAGTTTTGTTGATGAGATATCATGTGGCTCGCATCATGTTGCCATATTAAGTTCGAAAACTGAGGTTTACACCTGGGGAAAGGGAGCAAATGGCCGTTTAGGCCACGGCGACGATATTGACCGTAGTACTCCAACTCTTGTTGAAGCTTTGAAGGACAAACACGTGAAGAGTGTTGTGTGCGGTGCAAGTTTTACTGCTGTCATATGTCTTCATAAATGGGTATGCAGTGTGGATCAGTCCACTTGTACCGGTTGTCATCTGCCTTTTGGTTTCAGAAGAAAGCGTCATAATTGTTATAACTGCGGCTTAGTTTTTTGCAAAGCATGTAGTAGTAGAAAATCTACCAGAGCTTCTTTGGCACCAAATATTAACAAGCCGTATCGAGTATGTGAGGAATGCTATGCAAAGCATAAGAAAGTGATAGGGGATGGTGTGAAACTAAGAGGACCAAGACATCAAATTGGAAACCAGATTCCTGATGAACTGGCTGACAAAGATTCAAATGGTGCTAAAGTGCAAGGGCAGTTTTCTAGGTTCTCCTCAGTTGAATCTTTTAAAGGTGAAAGCAGAGATTTCAAAGAATCAACTAATGTCCGCCATCCAATCCTGCATCAGTTGGGAAGTCTATACTCATCTACCTCTTCAAAGTTCCTTCAGCCATCTTCAAGGAAGATATTTTCTGCTTCTGTTCCTGGTTCGAGAGTTTCTTCCCGTTCATCATCTCCTACATCATGCAAGCCTAGCCCACCCCACTTGGTACATAAAATGACTGCAACTGATCATACATGCTTGGGGATATTTGCTGACCTAAAGCCAACGACTGAGGATCTAGAACGAGAAGTAGCCAAGTTACAAGCACAGGTATTTACATATTATAAGCTCAAATTATGCACACATCAAGTTCGATCACCAAAATAACCTGTACATTATCTTTTGAAACATTGAAATATGGATGTCAGTGTTACTTGCCTCATTAACATTTAATTTTTTCTAGCATTTGCATTTCTTCTTCTTGATTATGAAAGGATCAATTGCAAACATTTTCCATCCTTGATTATCTTTATATTTATGAAATTTGTCTATTTGAAATCTATATCATTGTGCAACGTATGGATGATTGAGATGTTATATACCACAAACTGGTGCCTTTTCTTCTGTAGGTTGATGAGTTAATGTCTAAATCACAAATTCTAGAAGTAGAACTGCAGAAAGCAACAAAAGAGTTGATAGATGCAAAGGTAATAGCAAATGAAGAAACTGCAAAGTGCAAAGCTGCAAAGGAAGTTATCAAGTCTCTTACCTCACAGGTACAGCTTGATTTTCATAATACTCTTCTTATTTGAACCTCAGGGCTCCCAATGGTGAAGAGCAGCCTAGAATTTTTAATATAATAAAATTTCATCAATATTGCAGACTAAAAATTCCTTGTATGCTTCATGGCTTCTTGGTTTGCTATGCTTGCGTAATCCCCACCTTGATTCTCATCCATAGTGGATATCATTTCCAATCATATTCCTATAAAGAAAAGAAATGGTTGAAGCATCTAATTCATTGACCACTTTCACGAGAAGCTGTACACTATATTTCTCAAAAGAACTCCTTTCTTACATCTAGAAGACACGACTACCAGTACAGTTAGCATGGTGATTTATCAAATCAATATATATCTCTTCTCTTGTCATTTTCTCTCCTATTCATCCATCTAAATAAGTTAGATGGAGTTCATTATAGGTACAAAGTTCTTGTTATTGGGAGAAAATTAACAAGGTGATCAGCCTATGGAACTGACAGCATGTGTTGCTACTAACTAGCAGCTGATGGATCTTTTTTGTGTGTGTTTATCTAGGATATTTTTTGAACTTAATAGAGGCACACCATTTGTGCCTAGGTAGTGACCTAAATGCAATACTTTAAAGAAGCGTGCTTAAGCGCGCGCCTCTTGAGAGGTTAAGGTGCAGTTTTTCTCGCTTTATTAAAGTGACAAAAAATTTAAAGTCTAATTTATACTTTTATTATCCTTTAAATTAATTAGGTTGCATTCATACAGTACATTTTTCTTGTGTGTGATTCTTCCTCTCCTCTAGAAAATGAACATCAACCTCCCTTGCAAACCTATTTCAATTATTTCTCTTTATGTGACTCTTCCTCTCCCCTAAAAAATCAGCATCAACCTCCCCTCTTTTTTCTTGCTTACAACATCAACATCAATATTGGTCTTCTAGATTTGGCTACACTTTTTTCCTTTTCTCCTTTTTTCATCGTAACGGTATGTTTTTTTCTCCCTCAATTTCTTTATAAGTTATATTTACATTGCTGTTTAATAGTTTATGGGATATAATTTTGTTAGTGAAATATTTTGGCAGAAATCCTCTATATATGTTTGAATTATAAAAATTTTATACCCAAGGCATCTTACTTTGGTAAGGCGTGCGCCTTACCTTACGCCTAGCACATTAGTCCCCACAACACCTATGTGCTTTTGGGTGTCTCACACCTTAAATAACTAGACTCATATATGCATTGTGTGTCGTGATGATGATTTTCATATACTGAAAGTAAGACAATAAGAAGTGGCATCTTTATTGTTGACCTCTTCATCATTTATCACTAATATTATACAATTCCAATAAGTTATGCATGTTAAGTTCCCAACACAACTCATTTACTAGCTTTTGGGTTCTTTAGGTACAATTCCAATAAATTCAGCGAAGGCTTGTTTTAGCGCATTATTCAACTGACTGGATTTTGGACTACAATTTGTTTCTGTGCTTGGCAGCTGAAAGCGATTGCTGAGACAGTATCGGAGGGATTTCTGGTATCCAATGATGAATATGCCTGTCCATCAGATTCACCTAAACTTTCTTCCTGTGGCAACATGTCAACCAACTTGCTTGCTACCCATGTAGACGAGTCAAATGGTTGCACTAGTAATCCAGTGTTGTACAATGGAAACAACAAAATGCCTGAGGCTGCAGAATGGGTTGAACAGGCTGAACCAGGCATTTACTTTACCATAACTTCTCTGAATGGAGGCCGTAAATCTCTCAAGCGTGTGCGCTTTAGGTATGCAAAAATGTTCCAACCATTTCATATATCATATGACTTGTGTTGTTATTCATATGGGTTCTGGTACCTCTTCTAGCTGTAATTATGAGTATGCACATATTTGGTTTGTTTTCTCTCCTATCTCCTTGCACTTTATATTCTTCATAGGTATACTCTTTCATTTACCTGCATCGCCTGGATCACCTGTTTTTTTTTTTCCTATTAGTTGAACTGAACCAGTTTTGCTTCTAGTTCCTGAACTGCCCGGTCTGGTTTGATTTTCAAATTTACTTGGTTCAGCTGCATGTGCTCTTTTCCGTACCTTCAAATTGCATGCCTGAAACATTTTCATATGCATTGTAAAAAAAAAACCTCAGCCCATGTTTCATACGCAGCCGGAAAAGATTCAGCGAACAACAGGCAGAGAAGTGGTGGGCAGAAAATCGGTCTAGGCTTCAGGAGACATACACTATTCTCAGCGGTGAAAATTATGCCTCTGCTTCAGCATCATCTAGAGAAAGAACAGGTTAACTGACATAGAACCGATACCCATGGATTCTCCCTCACCCTTTCCCCTCGGTAAATGTAAATAACCCTACTGCCGTTGGGTGTTGCACATAACTCGTTGATGGTTGGCTCAGAGTATGACAGTCTTGAGAAGGACGATCACATGCTAATCGTCTCTGCGGTCTGCGGCCTTGAATAAGTTTGTGCAGTTGGTTTTCTATTTTGCTTCTCCTTTTGTTTACTCCATTGACAAAATAACACGCTCACTTTTTCCTCTTTCTCTGAGACTGGCATGCTTATCTTCCGTCCACTCGCTTGAAGACCACAACATTCTTTTTTTTTTCTTAAGGTTTTATCTTTTTCTCAGTTTTTCTTTATTGTTGCTGGATTGTCGCTAGCTGAACTATGGATCATTTAGAAGTGCTCTCCCCCCGCAACCATGTTTATATCATTCTCCCTCGTCAATATTGAATATTTTGGGCAACCCGTGGTCAACATTTAAAACCATGGAAGGTTAGTTGCTTATTTCTCTATAATCATTTCACGCTTACTATTAAGGACAATTTTAGGTTTGTGCCCCGATTGCTATTTATATCGCAAGTAAAAAAAAAAAAAAAACTTCATTTTACCCTACAAATGTTTGTTGTGGTATTATTTTGGAATGAGTGAGATTTTGAAAATGAAGAATGATATCAACTATGTATAAATATGGCATGGGTGTATTGAATTGATGAAGGGTCATTGTATTCATTAAGTTTTAGCATATTGTTTGTTGAGATTGTTATTGGATCACTTGGATAAACATTTCACTTGTTTATTAGTTCATTATTATTCCATAAACATAAGTTTTTTCTTTGCATTTATAAACCATCAAAATGAGAAAATATTAAATTTCATTGCCCCTTTATGTTTTTTCCCTTAACCGCTCCATTTTTTTTTACAACACAGCAAATATTCAAATATTTATGTCGATTGCTCAACAATCACTTGTAAGGATCCATGGTGACACTTCACACCTTTCTTTAATTAATCCTGATTTATATAGACTAAAAAAAATGATGATGATCATATATCCTTTTCGTCTAGATAAATTATCAATACTTTAACATGCAAGTAAAATCATGAAGCAAGTGTTGGAAATGCAAATGAAAATGGATGGATGGAATTAGATTCTCATATAACGAATAGTTTAATCTTACGTTGGCAGTTTTATGATATTGAAATTTATTTATATTTAAACGATGTCAACGTGGACGTGGAAAGGTTTCTCTCATGCGTCCAGCTATAGAAGGTAAAAAAAAAGGGGGTTAGATTGTATTAAATTTAAATTACTTGTATATAATTGTGTAAAAGGTGATTTGTTCGCCCTCAGTGCCCTTGTTAATCAGTTTTACAGTTAATACGAAAGAGATAAATCACAAAGAGTATTTTGTGTCTAACTAAGGATTAATGCGGTAGAAGGACAGATATTTTGAAAAGGTTTATAGCCCTCAGAAATTTACCTTTGCTCATGTGATATATTGAATGCCAAATCAATTTTTCTTCTCATGTGTGTAAAAGACATTAATTATAATGATCGGATGTTAATGTCATGTAGAAAGTGGACAACAAAGGCAGAAGTCTATCCACCATTGTTCTTTTATTCTCTTCTTTGTTGAGTGACTCACTTGTAGCTTTTCTATAATAGCATTTGAGTATGTGCTGAGTTTATCATGAAAAGAGTGTTAAGAAGTAGGATTGCCAACACGTGATGATTTTGTCCGCTCTGATTCAAAATGTTTCAATGAATCAGAGGGAAAAATTAAAGAAGTTTATTGGGTTGAACTTTAAGTAATAATAATAAAAAATACTTTTCTATTTGACCACATTGAACTTAGTCCGATTCTTGATGGATGAACCTCTCAAACCAATTGAGGATGCGATTGATGTTAAGACCACCATTGTAGTGGAAGTATGAAATGATTCAAAGTTTTTATGCTAGAACTACATCTTCAATTACATAGTTGATTAACTGTATATTATGTATAGAATGAAGAAAATAATTAAAGAGCTATGAGAGTTCGTGGACCAAAAATATTAAAAGATGACATGGGAGCCAAAAAGTTTATTGTGGATCAATTCCTAGACTATAAAATAGTCGACTATAAAACAATGATCAACTAAGTTTGGAAGCTTCAGGTGAGATCCTGCACAAGATTCACTTAGAAGGCATAGTGTTGAATGAAACCTCCCAAGTGGTTACCATCATTGAGAAATTGCCACCCAATTAGAAGTATTTTAAGAACTACCTGAAGCATAAGCAAAAGAAGATGAATATCGAGAGACTCATTATTAGACTTCACATCTAGAAAGACAATCGAAGCTTCAACAGAAGGATGTTCACTCCAATGTCTGTTAAAGCCAATGTGGTTGAATATGATCAAAGTTTAAAAAGAAAGAATCATAAATCTTCTAAGGTGAGACCCAAAAGAGGCTTTAGGAAAAAATTCTTTGAAAAGTGCATTAACTGTTATTGAATTGGTCACTAGTCTTTAGAATATAAGGAACTAAGGATGAAGTAGGAGACCAACTGACTGAGGGACATATAAGAACCTCTTTATCGTGATCTTCGAAATAAACTTGATAGACTTAAACTCTTGACAATAGTAGATTGATACCAATGCCACCAAACATGTGTATTGCAATAAAAAGGTACTCTATAATTTTAAGGAAGTCAAAGATAGGAATAAATTATTCATGGGGAACTCAACAATCTCAAACATCAAAGCTTAAAGGAAAGTGATACTGAAGATGACCTTAGATAAAAAATTAATTTTGAACAATGTGTTATATATTCTAGATATTCAAAAGAATTTGGTGTCCAAATCACTTCTAAGCAAACATGACTTTCATATTATTTTTTGAGTCAGACAAAGTTATTCTATTTAAAAATGAAATGCTTATAAGGAAGAATTATGTAATGATGGACTATTTAAGCTCAATGTAATAATGGACTATTTAAGCTCAATGTAATGACAATAAGTTCTAAGATTAATAAAAATAAAAATTATTCCGCTTATATACTTGAATCTTTCTATCTATGACATGGTAGATTAGGAAATGTTAATTACAATGTATTGCATAAAGTAATTAATATGTAGAGCATATCAAATTTCAAATTGACTCAAATTACAAGTACGAGATTTGGATTGAAGCAAAATTGACAATGTTATCATTTTAATACATTGAAAGGTAATAAACTGCTTAGCCTAATCCATATCAATGTATGCGACTTAAAAAGGGTCTCGACAAGCGATGAAAATAAGTACTTCATTACTTTTGTAAATTATAACACAAAATTTTATTATATGTATTTTCTCAAAAGTAAGGATAAAATTATAGAAAAATTTATTCTTTATAAGAATGTGATTAAGGAGATTATGATGATATGAAGTAACCAAGAAGGTGAATATATATCATCATTCATAGAGTTATGTGCTAAACATGGTATCAGACACAAAATAATAGCTCCCTATGCTCTTTAGTAAAATAGTATTGCTGAGTAAAAGAATCATAATATGAAAAAGATGACGAATGCTCTTCTATTGAACTTTGGATTGTCAGAGAACATGTAGAGAAAGTTGTATTCACAATCAATTATCTTTTATATAAGGTGTTGTGAAAGAAAATCGAGAACTTATATGAGTTATGGAATGTAACAAAATTATCATACAAATACTTACGAGTATAGGGGTGTCTTACAAAAATTTTGATACCTAATTCGAATAAGATTAAAATAGGACCAAAGATTATTAATTACATATTGATTTGTATGCACACAACAGTGCTTAGTGTTTACTGATTCCTTGTGTAGACTTTTAAATACCAAAGGTATATAAGAATTTGATAATTGAATCAAGAAATGTCTCTTTCTTCGAATATGTATTTCCATGTAAGACCTGAGAGTCAAATTCCTCAAAATGAGCATGCAAAATACAAGAAGAAGAAAAAGTCAAGGTGGAGCTCAGATAAAATAAAAGAACTTGGATGGAAATATCCTTCAGAATATAATTTATCACATTCATGCTAGAAAGTGATCTCTAAAGTTACTCAGAAGCTATAAGTTCTCTTGAGGAACCTCATTGGAAAGAGACAGTTACATCTGAAATTTATTCAATCATGCAAAATCATAAAAATTTATAAATCATCCTCCAAAAAGTAAACCACTGGGTTATAAGTGAATTTTCAAGAAGAAAAAAAAAGATGACACGATTGATAAATACAAGGTAAAATTGATAATTAAAGGTTACCGACAATGTAAAAAATCTTGATTATTTTAATACATATTTTTTAGTATCAAGAATAATTTCTATTAATTTAAAAGTACATTAGATGTAAAATAACCTTTTGAAATAGGAATTTAAAAGAGGAAATTTATATAGAACTACCTAAAAGATTTTCTATATCGGGGCAAAAAATTAGGTTTGTAGATTAATAAAGTCATTATATGATTTGAAACAAGTTTTAAAGCAGTGGTATAAGAAATTTGACAATGTCATAAATGAAAGTGAATTTAATATTGGTGGAATCGGCCCAGATCACGATTGACCGTAATCGAGTTGAGTTTTTATGTTTGACAATATGAGGTTGGTCAACATGTTT
>JBAMHZ010000008.1:93959-107952 GCA_037177395.1 Alpinia galanga | reverse complement strand
ATCTGACTGCTGCCCACCTTTCTCAGAATTGTGTTTATACCGGGTAAGCTGTACTGATCTTTATGAGTTCAGTCATTGAGCCTTTTATAGTTAAACACCATTCTTTCTTTTCCTTTTGTCCCTTTGCCAGTCTTTTTTGGATCTACTGTTGTCCCTGAATGCACTATAATGGTTGTTGTCCTATGCCTGCTTTGGCTTGGTCTGATAACACCAATAGCTAATAATGCCTGCACATGTTTCGTAAAGGTGGATTTCTGTTGTGGTGTTAAATGCTTCAAGGGTCTGTCTTCAATAATAAAATCTGGATTCTTTAGATCAAGCTTGTAGACGATCTGGTTCTTTGACCAATGCATCAGTGGGTTGTCCCCAATATACCCTTGTTCTTTTAGCTCTTTGAGTACGGGTCCAAATTGGGCTTGAAACTTTTGGGACACAGGTGCTACAGTTGCAGAATAGTTCACCATTTCCTTGATCTGGAGGTATTCTTCTTCTTCAAGATCCAGCTCTTCAATAGCTGCAGAGGTGATGGCAATTGGCAGGGTATTAATAGTTGTTAGGTTATTGTAAAATGTTACCGTATTGCCTTCGATCCGAACTCCTCCTTGCATTGCCCGGATGAAATTGCAACCTCTGATCATTTGTATATTGTCCCCTAGTGTCATGGGAAAGCTGTAGGTATACGGGATCTTAAAGATATTATCTCCCAATATTATCCTTCCAGGCTTAAGCTTTTGTCTTGCTGTTTGCTGTGAGTTGATGCCACTGAACTGTACTACAAACGTGTTATCTTCCAGGGCTTCCTTTGGGACCGATCTTTGGTCAACATAGCAAGTAGTAGCTCCCGTATCCAAAATGACCTTCAGATATAATTTAGGAATACTAGGTATATACAATTCTATCTTTAAGTTATACAACATATTTTTCACTAACCTTGGTCCTGTGACTTCCTGAGCAGCTGTTAGTTTGCCTGTTGCTTCTTCATACAACACGTGTGTTGCTTTAGTTTCTTCACTTTCTTCCTCTTTCGCATAAGACATTTTCGAGGTTCTTTCCCCAAGATGTAAAGATTGAAAGTCTCTGGTTAACTCTTTTTCTAGTAAGAGCTCCTGATTTCTGGTCTTCAGATATTCCACTTCCTTTTGCAGCCGTTCTATTTCCCCGTTACACCAGGAAATGTAGTATTGCTGTTCTTGGATAAGCTTTTGGGGAAAAAAGGGGCTGGTGAAGATGGTGCTACTGGGACTGCTTTATTGAAGTAATAGGGTCCACATAAATTGCAGGAGGTGATCAGACACTTAGGGCAGTGAATCCTTGCTCGCTACATGGTAAGTCTTTTGCAGCCAGTGCACGCTGATGGCTGAGGTGGGTAGATGACTTCATTACTATGCCATTTATGGTTGCAGTTTAGTTGTTCCTCTGTTACCCGTATTTGAGGGTGGTAACCTCCATCAACCTGCCCTAACATAAAAAGAAACTTATGATTATTAGTGATAGATAGAGTTTGAATAGACCTTTGTAGCTCCTCTGTGTCTTCTTCTCCTTCAGAGATGCTGAAGATGATATCACTCTGAGCTTCGCCTTCCTGTACTGAAAGAATATCGCAGTCCTCAGAAAGGTCCAATTGCTCAAATATAGCTACTCGTTTGATATTGAGGCGTTCATTGGGACATTCCCTTGCGAAGTGTCCTTCCTGCCCACAAAGGTAGCACTGGCATTTCTTGTTGCGAATGAGGTGCTTCCTTTTCTCGATCCTAGCATGGGATTCATGAGGCTTACCCTTATATGTCTTGGATTTTCGTATTTTGTACTTTTTCTACTCCTTGTAGTACCCAGGTATTGGTATATGATTGCAGAAAGATAAATTTTTCAGGGATCTTTTAAACGTCGCATCTTTGCATTCCTGTTCAAGGAATTTATATGCGAACAAAATTCTTGGAAAAACTCCAACTGTTAGGCCAGCATATTTTTCATCAAATGCCTGCTTTATGCGGCTTCCGAGGTTGCCAGACATTTTAAGCCAAAATTTATCGGACAGCTCTGGACCTGTGTAGAGATGTCCCGATTTGGCTGCTAATCTCATGTAGTCGTTCATATACTTAACTAAATTCTTCACATTGTCGCAGGACAGTCTCTCTAAATCTCTGTAGGCTCCTTCTTGAATTGTGGTAGACCCTTGAGAAGGATATTTTGAAGAGAAGACCCGCCTCATTTGTGATAATACATTCTGCGTACCTTCACGTCCATCCGCAATATTAATGAGGGAATCATACTCCAAGGGGTAATTCATCCTCCATTGGATCCAGGTAAGTTTTTCTATTTCTCCAAAGAGATTCTCCATGTATTTAACTTTATCCTTTGGGTCGGTGAAACCTTGGGATGCTACATGGTTTTTAGTGAATTCCCATCTAGAGAAAACATTATGGAAAAACCCTAATTGCTCGGGAATGACAAAGATGACTCCCCCTTGTTGTTGTGCCGAGGATAGCGTCCATAACTCATTATTTTTTTCTCTTCTGAATTTAGGATTGGTAGTTTCTTGCTCGAATATAGGCTGAGATGGACCCGGAGTATTAGTATTGGCCGCAGGTGGGTACCTTGTTGGACCCATAGCAGTGTCTCATATACTCCATCCATCTGTTCTGATCCACTAGCTTTTATTTCATACTAATAACTTGGTATCCAGATCATTTATGTGCAAGTAAGTTCACAAGTTCACTTCTTCATGTTGGATTGAGGTTCGCCTACAGGATGTATATAAAAGTTCACTAATAATTAATTGGTAGTACCTGAAAGAATGAACTTTAAATTTACCTAATATTGTCATCTATTTGATCTGCCTTTTCCAGAGAGATAGAAAGAGAAGAGTTCAAGAAAGTGATGGCATTGATGCGCTCTTACAATAGACAAGGGGCTTCTCATAAAAATGGATTGCGTATTGGTCTAAAAGTTGGTGGTTCTATAGAGGATGGAGGTCTGGTTGAGTATTTCTTTGGCAAAGATGGGAAAGGGTCTCTCCCACATGATAAATTTGTTCAATTTCTTAGTAATTTGCACGATGAGGTACTTCATCTTTCCATCTTTACTCCACTCAACATTTTATATAGTTATGACTTTCAAATATTATCTTTCTGTGTGTCATTCTTAAACCTTCTTCTATATTGAAACTTCAAATATGTGGTTGTATAGCATAGAATATATCTTGCTGCTTATCTTCTTTTTATATCTGATAGTTTCTTTTCATAAAAGTTAAAACACATCTTTCATGAAAATGGGCAGAGTCTCTTATCACTCGAAAACCATTCATCATCCGTTTTTATTTCCTGTGATACCAGCTTAAACTTAGTTACTGACCTTTTTAATTTTTTTTCCTTCTATTTGTTTGCATTGTTTAGATTGTGCACCTAGAGTTCACACATTATGACTTTCATTCAAGAGGGTCTATATCTGCAAAAGACTTTGCATTATCAATGGTTGCTTCAGCGGACATGAACCATATAAACAAGTTATTAGAAAGAGTGGATGAATTGGACAATTGCCCTTCTCTTAGAGATATCTGCATTAGCTTTGAGGTGAGACATTTTCTTTGACTATGTAAGATGATCAAATTTTCATTCTCTTGTGTATTCATGTACATTTCAGGAGTTTAAGGCATTTGCTGAGTTGCGCAGAAGATTGAGACCATTGGCGATAGCGATCTTTAGCTATGGGAAAGTAATTGGCTTGTTGACAAAGCAAGACTTCATGAGGGCAGCATCCCATGTAAGACCAATATCTTGGAATCCTTGGTTGATCATGAGCTGGTTTCACTAAGGCCCTGCCTCCTTTGAAATCTGAATATATACACACACATATTCTAGATTTTATGAAATAAATTCATGTGACAGGTCTGTGGAATCACATTAACTCAAAATGTGGTCGATGTCATATTCCACGTGTTCGACACAAATGAAGATGGGAACTTGAGCTCAGAGGAGTTCTTAAGAGCCTTGCAGCGACAGGAGACTGAGATGCAATTGCCTACAGAAGCGGGCATCATGGGGCATTTGTTTTGCTGGTTAAATTGCAGTAGACGCTGCTCCTCGCTTCAAGTATTTTAGCTGGTAACAACTTCAGACTCTAAATATATACACAAGGATTTGACGTCCAAAGTGGCCACATTTTTTGCCGTGGAGGAAACATTTGGACAATGTTAAGTAAATTCATAATTGTCCTTAGTTTCAAATTATAGCAGCATATAAAGGATGCATATGTTCGTTTGACTGTCTCAAGAGAGATTTTTTTGATCCCCACTGTTTTTTTCCCCTTTATAAAAGAATACCCCTACTAATTTGAGGTCCGTACTTGAGTGTTTTCTGCATATCTTTTTCATTATCGTGGAAGTAACCTATTTTATTATATGCTTATGAGGTAGTTGGTCACTCCATCTCCTCGATTACGTCCACAAGGGGGCTTGCACTCGATGTCCTTTGCTCTTTTTGCGTTGCAAAAGTTGTCCACCCAAAACTTGGCCAAAGCAAAGAGAGAAAAAGGAAAATTGAGAAGGCTCTGCCATTCTTAATCTGTTCACCAACCAAACAAAGTCTGCAGTACTATTGTAAAAGCTGACAGAAACTAAAAATGAAATCAAACAAGATGTCAGCTGTTGATGCAAGGAGCAAAAGTATCTTTCATAAGCAATCCACAAAACTGTACATTGGCACACAGTTCGATTTTAACATATCCCAAGAACTGTTCCAAAGGCAATGCTCAACTACAAGAGATTGAAAACGCGTGGAAGGTTTTCAATAACAACAAATAATTGATTCCCACTCAATGAGGCATTAGTTTTGTCATAGCCACTTCTATACAATATCAAATTTAGTTCACGACCTCCTACTTCTAGCGTAGTCTTTTCTTATCTCCCAAAGCTGTTGGACAACTTCCCGCATAGCTGGTCGATCTCTGCGGGTTGGAGCAGCACATTGAAAAGCCAAAGCAAATATCTTCTTCACTACCAAATTTTCCACCACTTCACGCATCTCAGGATCCAATATTTGTCTCTCGTTGCCTTCATTATATTTGGTGAAGGCCTGCATTATAAGCAATTTATAGTTTTTGTGAAGCTTAAGAAAGCATTGGAATGATTACTAAGTCTAATTTGTACGTTGGGCTTTTTCTAACCAATCTAGTTTAAATTTTCTAAACCACAAATTTAAAAATGAAACTTATCTTTCATGGAAATTAAAAAAAAAAACAATAGTCTAACATTTATTCCTATACCAAATCCGGTCATAATACAGGCTGCTAATTCAAAATCAAGAAACAAAGACCTGGGTCTTAATCATTTGGGTTGATATCATCTTAGTTTAACTTCACTTTTTTGTTCCTAGGAGTCCAGGTATCTACTAAGTTAATTACCCTAGGTAATCTCCCTTAGTTATATTATTAACCAATGTAAAACGTTATACGTAAGCCCCTTACATTATTGGCATTATATTTAGCATTCATGACACTCCTCGAGAAGGGAAGTTTTAGCGTAACAGTAAAGTTGCTAAACCTAAAAGTCACGGGTTCAAATCATGAAAACCTCTTACAAAGCAGCATAAATCCTTTTTCACACCTTGCATTAGCAGGAGCTGACTATTTTTTTTTTCCATGACACTCTTCACATGGCATATACCAAGCATATCTCATTCCAATCAAGGACGAAAACCCCAACAGGGAATGAGAATTTTAATTGGCAAAAAATTGAGCCGGTTGTTTAGCAACTATTTTGATAGGTTTTTACTTGGCAATTGTGAATGCTCTCTCTCCATCTCATGATAGGTTAGGAAAACTTCTAGTGTGGGAATAAAATTTCCTGAACTAGACAAATCTACAAAGATATATCTCTGTTAAGAACATTTTGCTGCTCTTTTGAGAAAGGAACATATCGGATATATTTAGCAAAGAGATTTCAGTTGTTCCATAACTAGTTTGTTCTACCTTCTGTCTACCAAAATGATTCTTCCAAATTTATATCCATCCTAGATCAGCTAGATCCTTTGTGTGTGTGTGTGTTTTCAACGGTGCATTACACGCAGATAACAATTCAAGTATTGTAATCTATTTTATGTGCTTGTCCAAAATCCAAAAGCAAGTGAAAGTACGATGACCTTACCCATCTCACAGTAATCCTTTCATCAGGGTTTCTCTTTATTTCGACAGGGCGGCGAGCTGAAAGAATTTCCAGCAGTAAAACTCCAAAGGAGTAAACATCACTCTTCACTGTAAGGCGAAACGTCTTCAGATATTCTGGATCAACATAACCAGCTGTACCTTTTACCTTTGTCTGAATGTGAGTCTGATCAGCTTCCATGGGTCCAGTTTTAGCAAAGCCAAAGTCAGCAACCTTGGCTCCAAAGCTTTCAGTTAGTAAAATGTTTGACGACTTCACATCACGGTGAATGACAATCTTTTCTGGCAGTATAATACATCAGAAAAGAAGATTATAAGAACTTTAGAGAGTCACATACGTATGGGTTGTGCACAGATATACAAGGAATACAACTATACATTCGGTGAACTTTACATATCAAGTCATGGAAGTTCCAACTATTGATTTTTGCTGCATGGTCTTTCTCACACCAGTGGACTTTACATTAGGTTATATCATTTATAATATTTTGAAATAATTAAATCGGTTTTTAATACATTTGGCTATAGTTTAGCCTCCCTCTACTGTTTTACAACTTCAATATGTTTCTATATATCAATAAGTATACTTAAATTTCCAGATGTATAAATATTTGCATATTAAGAGGAGATACCAATGTTATTTATAGGGTAAATTACACTAACCATTTATCAAGAGGAGATACCAATAATTACTAAGTTATTTTTCACAACACAATAGAGCCTAATATGTGGATGTAGAAGATGATTTCTTGTTCAATCCCACTTAACTGGGCAACTGTCACTTTGTAGGCTCAAATCTGTTGCCTAGAAATAAGACAGGCAAGGATTCAAGAAGCTACAACTTGATTGAAATACCATCTGCCTTAATGAATAAAAAAACTATTGAGCAGTCCCATGTATCATGCTATCCCAATTTGCGTGAGACTGCCTGCCAATCATAAATTCAAACTACAGAATTGCCAGACTTTAGGAAAGATTCCATAACACTCCATGAAGAAAATCTCTCCCTACCGTCTCTCTTGCTCTACCTCCTTATCCCGTTTGTCTTTTCTTGCTTCCCCACATGCTCAGACACGTGTACATGCACTTGAACATTTAACGTGGCATTTGGTCCCAACTAAAAACATGATCATGATCCTTGAAAAAATTGCTAATTGTAGTATGTCTCAACCAAGTATGTTTCTTATAATCCAAGGATGCAAGACAAATGCCAATAAATTCAAGGACATGAAGGGGAGAAAATGAATTGAATCCCTGGCAAAATTATATATTCAGAAAATGATAGCTACCTTGCATGGAAATGAAAAAAGAAAATGAAAAAGAGAAGGCGAAAAAAATTTATCAAGAAAACTTTCTTATGAGAGATAAAAACAGATTTTTAGAGATTGCCACCTGCATATAGATGGAGATATGTCAATCCATGAGCAACATCAATGGCTATTTCTAGCCGTTGACTGAAATCCAATATCTTCCCATACTTACCTGCAAATTTAGTTGAATTATGATTTGGCTTTAGGCAAATCCATCTATTGCTTGCTTACTAGTTATTGATAGTATCTTACCATCTAAATGCTCCCTTAGGTTACCATTTGGCACGTACTCAGTAATGATAATAAGCTCATTCCCTCTAGCAGTATAACCAAGTAATCTGACCAAGTTTTTATGCTCAATTTTAGCGAGGAGTTCAACTTCATTTTTAAATTCAGCTTGGATAGTAGCAATATGTTCCTGTCAAGAATACAAACTATCAAGAGTGTAACCATGTGTTCTTGAGAATTCAAAATTAAGTGATCTCAAACATCAACCCAAATAAAAATAACGATATATTAAATAGAAATTACTCCATGATTGAACAAAAAGTTGAATTCTCAGGTCAGACACATGTTCTATTTTGTTCTAAGAAGTAGATATAGGTAGTATACATATCAAGGAAACAAGCAAATTAAGACGACAGAAAAACTCTTAAATTGTAGCATAGGAATGAATTTATCATGTATCCAATGAAAGAAAGCTGTGCTTCTTTTTCTCATTAACTTTTAGACAAATACGTAAGAGAAAAAAATTTCTGTAGTAAACACGATTCAGCAGATCACACCTATGCATGGAACAACTTGTTAAACCAGATTAATGCACACTTCTCCTGTTGTCATATTAGTGAGTGGATCCTCTAAATTTCCTAATTATAAAGAGCTTTTACAGAATAAAAAATTCATGTAGGACGAGATCCATAAGAGAATAATCAAAAGATATTTAATGAAAAAAATCAAAATTTTGAATAATGTACAAGTATGAGCATTGTAATTTCTTTAGCTATGTGATCATTTACTATTACCTTCTTTGCCCTCTTTATAGCGATAAACTGTCCGCCAGGTAGCTCAGCCTTATAGACTGTTGCAAAACTACCTTCGCCAATTACTTGTGAGGATGAGAAATTTCTTGTAAGTTTGATGATCTCGTTGAGGCTGAGATTTAACGGCTCAAGTTTATTTGGTTGTGGAGACAGTGAAAATCGAGATGGACTTGCAGGTACTCTAGTTGGAGTTGTTGGTGTCTTTCCAGAATTTGATCTGACCTCGAATGAGTCCACTGTAGCAGCAAGAGATATTTGTTGATGAAAAGTTTTGATTGCAATGATTATTTATGACAGAAAAAATCATCAGTGTGAATACAGAAAAACTGAATCTACAAAATCCTACTAGAATGACCGAGGTCATATAATGTAGGAAAGGCACTACTAATACAAGAAACTGGAACTGTTGGAAGGTGAAAAAAGAATGGTTTAACAAGTGCATGAAGGATGTGCATCTATATGGTTTATAGGTCAAATTAATAGCACAGCATGAAAATTGTCACAGAATTAAATGTACCCTTTGAAGGATGTGCATCTATCAAAACTGAACATATTTATGAAAGCCATGTAGAATCAATAGCCGTACAAAGCAATGAGCTAACCAGAGATTGCTTAGACTCGCAAATTATTAATTCTTAGTTGCATTCTAATGATGAACAAGTTTTTCAGTTATGATAAGTTCCACATCATACCGAAATAATGGTTTTGTATATTGTCAGGGGAGATTGCCACCATGTTCTCAAATATTGTTAAGCAGTGCTGGATCTAAAGGAACCAAGTGCAGCAGCATATTATACCTTAGAAGTGCTTTTAGCTATTACTTATTGCAGATACTGACTAAATGATTTCTTAAGCTAGGTTCCTTCATCTGATTTGCTTTATCACATTCTGAAAAGTTACTAGATTGGAATCCTGGTTCACTGTGAACTAGCTGCACTGGTGAAGCATGCAAGTATTAACATTTAAAAATTTCAGCATGTCATTAGGGTTTGGACCCAGTGAGAGTCTTACCGGCAAGTAGGGCATTCAAAAATGCAAAATTAGTGGTTGATACTCGAGTAGTATGCTATGGAGGAATTTTGGTGATGTAGAGACATTTTAAATATACATCCCAAACAGATTTAGAAGCTTGAGAAAAAGATGAACCTATGAACCAGTCAAGCACCATTTTTAAAGGCTCAAATCATCATGAAGGGTCATGATTCACCTACTTTTTCCTTATTTTTATTTATTCAAACAAGAAGTATTTTTCTGTCAGAATCAGCAAGCTCTATCATCTCACTGGCTTAATAGATCAATCATTATCAAATCTTCAGATCATTCATCAATGGAATTATTTCCTAAACCTTCACTCCTACTGCTCTATAAATAACTTGTTTTTCCCAATTACACATTTTTCCATTCATTACACACCAAAAACTTTACAAGTGGTTCTAATGTCCTTCCTAGATCTCTTGTAAGTGACTGGTTCTTTACAATTCATTGCATCAAATAAAATCATATACCATGAGGAACTGCTCCAATTAGAAAGATGCAGGCCTCCATTGGGGGGTCTAGACAAATAAATAAATAAATGCAACAATGTAGAAAAATAATATCATTAATAAATGCAACAATTTGAAACACCAGAACAACAAACTGGCTCAGAAAAAATGCCCTCCATGATATTCAAAACTAAGGAGAACTAGTTTATCTTACATGAAGTTGAACCTCCACGTAGAACAGGATCCTCACTTATGTCATTGCTCTTCGAACTCCAGCAAGGACAAATGAAGCTGCAGCACAGCCAGAAACTTTCTGAAACAGATAACATAACACTATCTGGTGTTGCACCTGAATTATATTGATCTTTGCCCCTTTTGATTTAGTTCATCAATAATGTCAGCATCCAAGGATCAATGTGGAAGAAGTCTTTGTCACTTCCAATTTTATCAGGTTCGCTATACAAACAACAATTAGAACAAGCTATAATGTCCCAATGAAAGGCCCATGCAAAAGCAAATCAACAAAATCTAGGAAAGAAGATAAAACCATCTCCAGAAAATTATTTTGTATGAATAAGGAAAAGGCTTTATTTCTTAAATCATACTCGTCTCCACAGTCATGTGAAAGGAGATGCACGTATACTATGATTTATACAGCTTCAACTGATTAATAACCATGTATACTAAAACGGAATAATTCAATATGTGGAATAATACTAAAGAAAATCCAAACAAACAAAAAGAAATCAAGATGTGAGCTTCCTTCCTTCCTTATTTTGCCAATGGTTTTATTCTTCTCAGTAACTTTTAATCGTCAATGTGCATTCTTTCACCTAATAAAACATACAAACTATGGTCTAATTCAGTCTGGTTGTAAAATACTGTCACAATATACATTTTAGCTCAAGGAACAACACTGCCAAGAACTAGCAACTGCCAGATGTATGACAAATATAAGCATAGTTACTATTATCATACATTCATAATAATTTGCTGCATTAAGAAAAAATTAATAATCAACTTCAAAATTTCCAACATAGACTAACTATATACTCATTTCACAAATGACATATGTAAATGTATATACAGTGAGAGACAAAAAAAAAATCAACTGATTCAAATGGTTACCGACAACAAATACCCAGAAAACAAATTCTCTGAGATAAAGCGGATTGCACGAACAAATCATAAAAAAGAAGAAAATTTGGAAATTACCCGAGAAACGCGGACCCTTTTCTCAAGGGCAAAGACGAGCAAATCCAGGCCGCAATAGTCCTTGCTAATTCTTTCCCAATAACCTGCGCGAGATTAGAAGCTAAACACCCACTCGCGAAGTACGACGACTCTAGCTCGGTTCTCAGAAAAGAAGCAGAACAATCCACGTTCTTCGTACTAAAATGGACTCGCATCCATCCGACGATCCAGCTAGACAAGATCCAGGCCGGCGCGGCGATCAAACTGAAGCGAAAATTTACCGATACCGACAAACCTAGAAGGACCACGAGCATCCGCGAAACATCAACATCGTCGTCATCCGAGAGTCGCCACCTCAAGCTGATCGCCGAATCTTGGCACGTATACAGCCGAGATTGGTAGATGCCCGATGCAGTCTGAGAAGTCTTGTCGGGGGAAAACGATGCAATTGGCGACTGCGGGAAGGGAGCTAGAGAGAAAGATCGAAGTCCTTCCGAAGACTTAGAAGACTTCTATTCCGCCTATTGTGGCTGGCGCCGGTTCGGTTTGGAATTTGGGAGAAGAGAACGTTCGACCGTCTCTATGTTTGTTCGCCCACTATAATTCTCGGGCAGTGGGCCCAACAATATTGCTCAATGAATAATCAGGTATATCCGCGAGGACATTCTCATGGGTTAATGAAAGTGATTTTCCCGGGTCTGGAAACGCCAATCGACGCAGGCAAATGCCGGAAGGCGTCGAAAAGGGGCCGGCGAAACGGGGGAGTGGGAACGTGAGGGGACCGACGAGATGGACACGTCGGCGGACCTCGAGTTTTTATGGGTTGGCCAACGGATTGGCTGACCGAGGACGCCTGCGCTTGGCTGCTCAAGTGGACCCAAAGTCGGGGTAAGTTATGATTGGTCAAAAAGGCCGATGGATGTTTGGTTGGAATCTAACATCTGGATATGGCCTGTACAGCAGACACGTGGATACCACCGTGTAATTGTTTTTATTCCTTTTCCTCAATTTCAATTTTTTAAAGGAATTTTTCAGCTATTTCACGTCGTCGGACAAAAAATTCCATGCTGCCGATTGTAAATTCCTGCGCTTGTAAATTCAGCACTCGCCGTATCTTCTCTCTCCGCTGGGATCATTCCCTGCTTTACTTGCTTGCAAATTCTTAAGCGTCACTGGAGTAGTTACCTGCACTGCGCCGCCATGGATGGCCATCCTTATTTCCCGGGAACCAGGGTCAGATTTCCTCCTTGCTAGGCCGCCGCCTCCCCTTCCTTCCTCTTTCGGCGAGCAGATGTCGCTAAGGTTTTCTTCAGTTGGGCATTTGGTGGCCGAGAGGCGAAAGTCGACGGATCGAGAGTTGGATTCTCTTGTCTCTGACCTTGAGGTGTTTGACGATTTGTTTGTGATTGGGATGGTCTGTGTACCCGGGATGGCTGATTTATGTGTTGGCGTTCTTGCCGGCACGGAACTCCAGCTCGAAGAGAAATAGAGCGGCGGAAGTGCATAACTTGTCTGAGGAGGTGGTTCATCTAAACATTCTTTTTGGTCTTTCCCCCCTCATTCTTTTGATGTTAATTCTTGATTGTTGCGGAAATGGCAGTGATTATCTTGACCAGAAAAGAAATCTTGTGTCATTAGAAGACAGATAAGGTATCCATGCTTGACGAAGCTATTGAGTATCTCAAGCAATTACAGCTGCAAGTACAGGTCCGTTATCTTTATTCTATTAACAAAGTAAGATCTACTTCCCTTTTTATAATGTCGTGCACGAATATTTTCACCTGCTGATTTGGTAAGGTTAGTTTATCGATCGTGTGAGTGAGTCCTCAAGTCTGGAAACAGTTTGATATCACCTACATCTAGTTGCCTATGGTGTAGCTTGGTTTGGCCATTGGGTTCACGCTGGGTTGAGTGTAGAACATGTAAATGCAGTCTTAATTAGATCTTTTTTTCTCTTCCATGTTGAGGCTATTTCTTGATGTGGTTATACTTCTCTTCTGGCTTCTTCCAAGAATTGCTGCCGTTAAAAATATTTCCTTTTTATGATTAAACCTACCATACTTATGGATTCATCAACCCTCTTGCATGGCTTTAATTATCTGAAGCCTCTAACCTTCTTTCGTGGCATTTCAGTCAGTATGTGCATGTTTTGAGTGAATTCCATGATTATGATCCTGGTTGAAGATGGTCCTGATTAATCACATTTAAGTATTCACGAGAAGGATGACATGTCTTTTTTTTTTCTTTTGTCTCAAGTGGAATTCCATGCCCTGCCTATTTAAAGAGCTAGGTTCTCGGCTGATCTTTGATCAGGAGGTTATGGATGACATCTTAAAGCAAAGTGGAAGAATGATGCTTTTTTTTTTTTTTATTTCTAATGGTTCCCCACAATAATGTGAGAATATGTCTTGTGGAAGAAAGGTTAGGCTACATTCTTATGTACAATTTTATTGGCATAAGATTGATGTGGCGGAAATATACCCCGCCATGTGGCTAGCTATGCGGAGGTGACCGAATGGTTAGGATGAGCAAGCTCTCGAGGGTGTCTGGTTAAACCTAGTCTAACCTCACTCAGGTTGAACCTGGAGGTTCGGGATTAGGCCAGAGGGGCCCTCGCTCATTGTCTTAGCCAAGGTCTTACCTCGGCAAAGACCTTACCTCAACTAAGGTCTTATCTCTGCAAAGGTCTTGTCTCGGCAAAGGTCTTATCTCAGCACAGGTCCCGTCCCCGATAGCTTCCTCATCTCGGCAATTCTCTTACTTCGGTCAGGTTTGGATCTCTCCTTGAGCTCCACGGGGGGACGAGGGG
>JBAMHZ010000007.1:9964-56108 GCA_037177395.1 Alpinia galanga | reverse complement strand
TACTAAAAAACCCACCTGATCCCATAGCCATCCCTAAACGAACTCATGTAGAGTTTCAGCCTTTGCCTGGAACGATATAGTTTTGGTATATATGATGCCATCATTTCAGGTACTTATTTAATTGAATTAATAATAATAACAATTAGCATTTTGTTGTAAATAACTATTTCCCATTGCCATCCCTAAAGGAACTCATGTGCAACACGTGAATCTAAAATTTCAAACCATGTCAGATTTCCAGCATTTGCTTGGAACAATATAGTTTAGGTATATATGATGCCATGTAGGAACAATTTCAGGTACTTATTTAATTGAATTAATAATACTAATAATAAATAGAATTTTATTATAAATAATTATTTAATAATTAATAGATTGTTACATGTTTATTTTTATATATTTGATGATTAATTTAATCACCTTGCTCTTCAAATTAACTATGCTTGCAACTAATTAAAATTTAATTTTCTAATTTAGTCATTTATAAATTTTAATTTGTTAACTAATTAATTGTGCTAAAATGAGCAATGATAAAATTAAAACTTCCTTTTCTATAACATTGGAGCAATTTTAGATTTAAAATTGCGGGAGGTCATCATTATTAAGAATGTAATTTTTATTTAAATGAGCACACATTTGTATAGATTCATGTAACTGTGATTGAAATTTACTTATTAGTATTTAATAATAAAAAATTATGCATTAAATATCATTTTATTTCTGCTATTTTGTTTGATAATACCTAAATAAACACTTAGATGAAGTATAATAATTTAAAACCTATCCTTTTATTTTAATTTGGTTTTGTTTTCTAATTACTATTATTAAAGTAAATTATTATTATTATATTTATTTAATTTTATTAGTTAACACAAAATTTGATTCAAATTCAATTTAATTAAATTTGAAATTTTTAAATTTAAGATTTTTTCAATAAATTTAAATTTCAAAATTTTATCTTTTAATTTGAATTGAATAGAGAATTTTTTAAAGAAATACAATATATAATATTTCAAAAAAATGAATTAAATTAAATGATACAAATAAATTTTTTTTACCTTAAACAAAATTTTATTTAATCGAAATGCCTATCAAACTCTAGCCTATGCTCAAGGCACAGATAGAAGTTGAGATAAACCACAAAGGAAGAGCAGAAGCTCAACATGATTTTGTTGAATCATAATTTTTTCATCGCTTACTTGCACAACCTTTTAACGCTGAAAAATTCTCTCATTTCGTCTTTTTTTTTTTGAATTTTAAACTATTTTTAAATTTTTTTTAAGATGGCTAATTAAACTAAATCAAACTAATATTTTAAGGTTTACAGACCAAGTAGAACTTCAATTTAAGATTAGGTTTCATAAGTAGACATGTTAATTAAGATTAACAATAACAACCAAAGTCTTTTCCCACTAGGTGGGATCGACTATATGAATCTTTCTAAGTCATTGGGTCCTATCTCCTACTATAACACCATTTATTCTTAAATAAATTTTATCTTATTTTATTGTTGCTAATAAGCCTTTTTTAGTCTTACTCTTCTTCATTTGATGTGTGTATTTGTCATAATTTCACGTCGCCTAATTAAAGCATTTATTGATCGTCTAAGTACATGTCTGTACCACCTTAAACGTGTCTCTCAAAATTTTTCCTCAATAGATGTTCTCTCTAATGTTCTCATTTCTTATTTTGTCCATCTTTATATGTCCACACATCCATCTTAACATCCTCATCTCTGCAACTCTTATCTTCATGTGCTCAAATTATAGCTCAACATTTAATTAAGATTAAGTTGATTCAAATTAAGCTTGATTTGGATTTATTTTTGTCGATTTAGAATTCGTTCACACACACAATAATCTAGTTCAATCATATTAATTAGTATTGGTGTATTAGAAATAATTTAATCTTATTTGATTAGGCTAGTTGTATTTTAAAAAGTTAAAATTTATTTAATCCTTCATCTCACTCCTAGTGGCTCTTTACTTTTTAGATTCCTCCTCTCCCGGTGCAAAAGTTTGCAGCTACCCTACACCTCCCGCCTTGTCATGGTCACCTTATCAACATGCATCTTGCCTCCAATTTTCTTCTCTCCCTCTCCCTCTCTCTCTCTCTCTCTCTAATTGTCATGATTGTTGCATCCCTCATTTCCTTTTTCTCCTTTGTTTTTGTTATCGATTCATGTTGCCATGCCTTCGTGTGTCATGTTTAGCATGTCAATTAATCGGTGGAACGATAAATTGCTCCCATGCTGATTAAAATAAATTTGAGGAAGTAGCAAGTAGGTAGAGGAGAAATCTAAAATAAAAATATTCAAGGAAGCAAAAGACATGTATAGCAAAAAACAACAAACAAACTACTACTCCCATGGTAATTAGGACATTACAAAATTGTAAACTACCCTAGAGGCAAGTTACTTGAATGTAATGGCAATCTAGTAATCCATCTATGAGTAAGATTATTATAACACCAAATCGGACATATAATTAAAAGCACCAGTACCAACTTGGAAAAAAAATTCAGTTGATGTATAACAGGAAATAATTTTAATTTTTAGTTATTATTTTTAATTTTTGGGTTGATTCAAGTGGTAATCAATTGTGTTATTTGTTTTAGAGATATTTTATTTGTTCAATCATCTATAATTTATTCAATTAATAGCAGTGCTATTAATGATTTGGATAATTTAGAGTTATTTCCTATTTTGTCACAATACTGTGTTTATTATCCTATGTAATGGCGAACTTTTAGATTGATAACAATTTTATTTTCTAGAGTCCCTATGTGAGGTTCATGTTTTCCTGGTGCTACATCAATCCTGTGACTTCATGTCTTTCTCAGTGCTACGTCACTCCTCTGTGAGGTTCATGTTTTTTTCAATGTTGCATCATCAGCGCATGGAACTAATTGACAAAAGAAATTATTGGCATTAAAATTGTAGATGACCACTTAGACAATCTACTATTGTATTTTGGAGTAAGATTACTTAAAAACATTAAAAATCTGTGATTGTATGTAGGGGCCTTAATGTATCCTGCCGTGCAAACATTTAAATTAAATAAATTGCCATGGACCACCACAAATTGGGTGGCTAATGTATTGGTCCTCATCTGACCAGTAAAAAATTGATACCACTAGTAGCCAAGAAAAGTACAATTAAATTGACCAAGTGACACCAATTAAACACTTCAGAAAATCTAGGGTACACAATTGAGAATAAAATAAGTGCCTTTTATAGCACATGGAATTTGGAATATTAGCTGGATCCACTTTAATCAAGTTCTTGCGATGGCTTTTTATGTCAAGATTTGAGTAGGTCATATTTATTTGGGTGGTTGCAAGTACAGGCAGGGTATGTTGCTCCAAATCTTCATCTACCTACTTCATATTACACTCCAAGATTGACACTCTGAATAGGGCAAGGACACTGCCCATATACTGGGTTTTAAAAATTAAAAATTAAGATGCCAAACGCCTAGAAAAATACTTATGAAGTCCAAATACATGATACAGGCATATCAGCGGGTCATGTTTTACCATGTCAGGTACCATGTTCCAAAAAAAAAAAATACAAAAATATTTACATACAAATGAAAACAAAAACCAGTTTTGCTCAAGACATAAATGAAGCATGATTTAGTTTGATTTAAATAAACTAGAAACTTTTAAAATTTTAATATAAATTTCATCAAAAATTATATTAAATTTTACCTTATCATACTTATAAACTTAGACAAATATATTCATTTTGATATTGATTTTATAGGCTTACCATTGTTGCAATCTGAAATCAAAGTCCTTTCTATTTTCTCAAACTGAAACAACGATCAACAAGACAGCCTAATTGATTTCCCCCCTAAGGGACCTTATTATTACCCTATCATGAATGCTAGTCCACACCACATTGACTACTCCCTATCCATTCAACTTCAGTCTACACCATTCCCTTGCACAAACCAATCACATCACCCTTTCTATTCACTATCTCCACAATCCTGCAGTTGTTAACATTTGTCTGTGAGTACACTCCATCATCCACTCCATTATGTTCTCTATGCTATGGTACAAGATCTGACACCTCTATTGCCATCCTGGCTTTCATCCATATTACTCACGGTCAACCATTTTTCCAAAAGTTAACTCCAAGGTCGTCCATTGCCTTCCATGAATGACATTACTTCATTCCCCATCATTGGTAAGCTTCCTTCCATTCTTTGGATTTCTTTAATCATAACTTCTTTTTAGATTTACTCTATATCTTAGGTAAATGTTACCTGCTGACTTTTTTTTATGTCATCTTCAGATACCAATGCAATATATGAGTGGCTCAAGATATATATTAGCAGTTTAGTTAACTATTTAGAGAATTAGGTATCTGCATATGCAAACAGGATTAGGTTGAGGTACAGTGGAAGACATGGCCCATCCCTACATGGGACTTTAACAAAAATCAATAACACAAGAAAAAGATGCGGAAATGAGGTCATCCTTATCATCATTGTAACACAAATAAAAAAAATGAAGGCACAAAAGTTAAGGATCATTATATTGGCAGCTTAGTGTTATATCTCACTGTAAATCTTTGAGTGGCGGTTATTATATTGATCCTAATGGGAAATATTATTCATTTAGACAATAGAACCATTTTAAATCACACAACCTCATTGAAACTCCTTAAAGTGAAAATTCAATCTTTGCTGTTTAAAGGCCCATTTTAGTTCCAGTTCAATGAGAACTTCCAAGTTGAGGGCTTTGAGGCATGATGCAGGAAAGGGATATGGTTTCTGAATGAAACAAAGAATCAACAGCCAGCACCTCTCTCTTCACAACAATATAGAAACTGCAACTAAATATAATGAGCAAAGCCAAGTCCAAGCACCAACATTGGCAGGAATTTTCTAAAACATGCGCACATTCAAAGCCCATATTGTGTGGTCCATATAGTGTGTAGGTTGCATAGCGCTTATGCATTTTCATATTACATAATACTTGTTCTTCAACTAGCTCATCCAAGGCAAGCAAGAAACCTTTATCTTGTGTAAGTAGTCCCCAAGATAACAAGTCAAGTTAAGGTTAGTTTGTTGTAAACAAAAACAATCAAAACACAACAAGGACAAAATCCTTGACCATAAAATGAGACAAGCACAAAGGAAATATGAATTCAAAGAAAATTCATGTTTCGATCGAGCTTAACATGAGATCTACTTATAGTAGCTCAGAAGCTACCAAATAGGATCCATAAATTAAATTTCACATAAATGGTAACAGAAGTCAAATAGCCAATATTTGTTTCACATGAAGGGTGTCGAATGTGAAAGCTACAAGGAATCATCGTGATCATAATGGTGTAATATCAAAAAGGCTAAAAGATCAATAATCTGAGAAAATCAGTAGCAGAAGATGTTGTGTAGGAGTACATTTCCAAATAAGTGGTAGTGTTAAAAATTTGAATCATTGCATTATCCACCATTCTGTGACATTATATTAGATTTTACATGTATGATCAAAGAACTATTTGATTATGATATTTGTGAACTTTCATTCAAAAAATATGTTACAAGGACCAAAGATGCAACTTTGTAAAAGCATAGCCTACATGAACTTATCAGTGACCAAACCACTAACCACTGTCATACACTTTTTAATATTTATTCTATAACATTTATATAAAAAAATAGAGCAAGCATCATTTGAGCACCAGCATTAGTCATTCCCAAGTTTAATGGTCAAGTCAATTTGGTAGGTAACATTTGGAGGTAAAGCAACCACTTTTGTGCAGCATTCAACAATCTACCGAACAAATACGGACTTAAAAGGAAATATCAGTTTGAAGAGACTATTTTCAGAGTCCCAACGACTCCAACTATCAGGAGCTGAAGCATAAAACAAATAAGCACGAGCGATGATGCCATTCTTCTCGTTATATTTTGACTCCTTTTTCAGAAATAGAAATCTCAATAAACTTACTTGAAGTCATATACCATACCAGAACTTAAATAGAGTGGGACAAGATAACTTCTAGTATCCCCAATAACAACACCACAAAACAACCAAAATAAAGAGACCGTCCAAATTTATTAACAGACGAGGAAAAAATGTCAAGTTTAGTGAAAAAGAGAACCTGAATCTCCCTCAAAAACTCGACACGTTTCTTAACCACTGGGCTGAGCGTTTCCAATATATCAGTATGTTTCCCTGCCAGACTCTGGAGCTTGTCCTGCATCTCAAAAAAAGAACCATTAACAAACATCTATCCATGTATTCTCCTCCAAATCTTCCAAAACTCAAACACGGTTCATCCCAAAAACGCACCTTTAGAGCATTGACTAGACCAGCTCTATCCTCCGCACTCAAAGCTGCAAAAATAAGCCAGTCCAACATCAGAACCAAGCAAGAACGGGGAGAAACAGAACGAGTGCAGAAAATATGATCTAGTAAGACAGAGACCGGCACCGAGATCGGCGAGATTAAGGCCGTCTTGCTGCTTTGCGTTGCTCATCTTCGCTCTCCGCCGCCGCCGCTGCCCCTGTCTCGAGATGAGAAGCTTCAAAGAGAAAACCCTAGGCGCGGGGTTACGAGTGGCAATCGAGAGGCTTGAAGCCGAGAGATGCGTTGGATCTTTATACCCGGCAACTGCAGAAGGCAAAAAATTAATGCATGTTGTACCAGAAACACCCACCCATGACTTTACCCTTACCTCTATTGGATAAAAAAATATAATTGTTACTCGGGTGCTCGTAATCCGAATATCCGCCAAATCTAAACTGCAAAATTGGTAAGATTTTAGGGCTCTGTCGTTATAATGGGCCGATTGAATTAAGATCCTTCGGCCCAATTTGATTGGTCCGTCCAAGTTCGCCTTTTAATTTTTTATTTACCTGAATATTAGAAAATCTCGTATTTTATTTTGAAGAATTATTCCTATTTTTCTTTAAAGTTAAGAATTAAGATAATGTTTGTCCTCGATCTTCCTTTTATAGTTGTCGTAATCTTTCTCCTATCTTAAAATGTTTTGCCTTTTGAGCCTTGGTAGCTTTGTTTATCCCACGAAGTATTAGTTCTTCTTACTAAAATGATTTAGTTTGATTAATTAGTTTACTTTCCACCGAGACTCATTAACCACTTAGTCGTAGTAGTCGTCTTTGTGATCAATATTAAGGTTTTGAGCTCATGCTCAATGATGACCAACTGATAAAAATTGAATAGCAAAAATTTATCACCTCGTTGGATGCTAAAATGGATGTCATATTGAAGAAGATGAGTGTCCTATAGATAATAGAGGTTGGATGATCATACCATTGTCAACCTTAATAGTTATAGAGGATCCTTGTCCAAAATTCTAATTCTAGGGCTGTTAGAATTTGGAGATTACAAACTAGTGGTTATATGTGAGTTATACTCAATTTATAACACACAAGTGCTTATGTAGATTAGACATGCTGAGTTGAAAGGGAACCACTATCCCAAGGTACCAGAGATTTTATAGTTTCTCGTAGGATGATGTTTGAATTGTGATCTCACAAGAGACGAGAATCCACCCAATTGGAAGCTTACTTCTCGTATCTATCCTGCTAAACATCATATAGTTTCAATCACTGCAAGACCATCCACAACTTGTTTCTCATCTTATCTTAACATCTTATGCTCCAATCATCTAGCTAGAAGTGCAAAAAGCTTCTTTTTTCTTTTTCTTTTTTAGTTGTAGAAAAATAAATTTGAGCCTGAAATGTATTCCTAAAGAAGCGAGTAGCTGTGTTTGTGTTGATAAAGGATATTTGCCAACTACTTTTTCGAAAGATATTAGTAGCTTTAATTTAGTATCATTTAGAACATGGTGTAGCTGGAATCTTCACAAGTCTTTGCAATCTCCAAGCCTATTAACATGGATGCATGTGGATGGTTGAGCCCCATTAATGCCCTATCGAGCCTCATTCAAGTAGTTGATTCAATTGAATGGATATCCAACTAAAACAGGCTTTTTTTATGATCCATTTGCATGGATGTTTAGTATCAGAAATAATTTCATTGAGGATCTATGTAAGCTTGCATTACAACTTGCATAGCACGAGAGAACTAACTCATTAACTTGTCAATCTAATTACTGAATTTAAATGCTTAAATCTAAGTTAACAGTGACTTATCGTTACCCAATGAAACCCTCATTATCCTGTAATTCGCCACCTAGGACTAAATTAAGGTGCCACATCTTGCATTAAGATATATGGCATCAATTGTTGCTTGGAAGATACAATGACATGCGACTTGAAGATAAGTAGATGTGCTTGGAGATGCTTAGCTTGCATATACAAAATGCATTCTTCCATTTGTCATTTTCAGTTCCTTTCTCTTTCAATTTTTCTTTGGATGTTTTGCAAGAGGAGAAGTTATTGAAGAGTTGAAGGATAGGATGACTTTGTGGACAAGGTTCGAGAAACTATTGCACTCCATGTGCCATTGCGGCTCTATGCTTTGTAAGGGGCTCCAGACATTGACAGAGAAGCGATGGGACTACATCTAAAGGCATCTCCTGGAACTTGCTCATGCTATGAATGATAAGAACCAGTGTTCAGCAAGGATTAATTTGAGATTGCTCGAGCTTAGTTTCACTATAATTGGATGAGATTGCCACTGATGACCTCAGTCAGTAGTTCATCTTTTTATCGACACGTTCTTCTTAGACTCATGTTTTGTATCGAATCCACTGTTTGAGACTGTCTTCATGTTGATAAGAACACAGTTGAAATCTAGATAAATATATTGTTGAAATCCTTAAATAAAGCGGATAAATCAAAGCAACTGATATTTTCCCCAACCATCCAAACAAATGAAAACGATGGCATGGAAACACAATCTGTATATTTAGATGGAACTTAGGTGATGATTCAGACTGAAGACCTCTAATTCCTAGGATCAATATATTACTAATTGTTCTTTAATTCTCATTTTGTTTCGCATATTTCATTGAAAATGTAGAAAAGTTTTATGGTATCATTGTGATTCATTCAAGACAATATGACAGAGGTAAGCAATGGAGCTTGGTAATCTGAGACAGCCCAATGCTTTCTTATTCAGAAGAAAACCATGAATAAAATACTCCAACTGTGTAAGCTATGACAAACATCATTTGTCATTGTTCTGAATTTTTTTGGTATCATACTTTTGAATAAAACCTCGAAATGCGTCAGTGCACAGTGTTTTACAGATACAAAATTAGGTGGATGGTCAATAGCTCAGCAACGAACAAGGCAGGAGAACCCTGCTGTTAGGGTACCCCTTCTGCAAAGGAGGTGCACGGTGTTTAACTTGCTGCACTGGCTGGGACCTGCAATCAATGGCCAGCTAGCTACCCTGCTTCCAGACATCAAGGACCCAACGACAAAGGGAAAGAATCAAAACATATGAGAGTAGTTGTGAAATGGTTTGACAAAAAAAGAGGAAATAACAAAGATGTAAAACTGCATCTGATTGTAGTCTGTACACAGACATTTTGATGTTTGCTTAGTTCATATATCTATCAGATATGGATGATAAGGATTTAGGTACCATGGTGTCCATCTACCAAACTTAAATCCATGAAAGTACCATCAAATTGCATGCCACTGAACTATCCATAGTAATAAAGAGTAGGTTATGGTTATAGCAAACCTTGATGATGCTAGAATTCTTTCTCGACTGATGCTAGAGTTCTTTAAAGTAGCACACGTCGAACAAACTGGCATTGTACTCAAAGGCTAAGTTATACACACAATCAAGTTCAGTTAACTAGCTTTCTATTTTATTATTTATGAATGACAAGGAATGGTCCCAAGAAATCATTATCCCTTAAACACAACTGGTTGTTCATTATATGCATCACAAAAAGTCTATACCAACCAACACACTCAACTCCATCTTTATCTTCACAGGTAGGGGAAAAAAAGAGTCAGAAATCAAATAGAAATCAGTGGCATTTGGGTTGGGGAGTTAAAACATGAGAAGCAATGTCAAAGGAGTCTTAATTTAAAGTTTTTATTTGTATTTTTATTCTACGACATTGAAAAGAATATCCAACACGATAAGCTTGGTTGGTTGTTTTATACAGTTGGTGCAATGTCTTTTTCAATACATTTATGGGGGGACTCATGGAGCGTAACAACTTTATTTACTTAAACAAATTCTTGCTACACTAATAGGCACTTTGTCAATTAAGAGGAGAAGCACTGGTTTACCTCTTGCTAGTAAACAAGAACCGACCTGTTTATTTTACTTCTTAGGATCAAATGACCAGAAACACAATCAAATTGCCAAAAAAAAATTTTCTATGCTCCATTTATTGAGAACACTGTTTCATCATACAAAACTTATTTTGCATTAAATACCAGTGGTTGATTCCATAAGCATCTTGGAAACTTTCAGCAGTATTAGTATATATTTTTTCAGTTTATAGTTATATTGAATCAAATCAAAACCAAAGTAATAGTTCTGTTTCTGACATAGTTTTCAATCTTTTTCATCTCAAGGTTTCGAATTTTGTTACTAGTTTTGAAACTATTCTTGGAATCACAGTAGTAACCAAGCAGCACCAGAGCAAAGAACAAGCTCTTTTGTCTTTTGCTTCCGCTTTACTCCTTCGAGGCCGGTTTAGGATCGCATGGCCCGGTAAAAGTGCTTGGCTAAAGACTGCACACGGATACCCGCGGCGTCGGAGGGATGGCCCCACCATTAGAGCACCAATCTTAGCTCGCTTCACTCGCCGGTATTAAATTGCAGTGGCAATGTGTGTTTTTTCCTTTCTTTTTTTCACATTCTCCAAGATCCTCCCTTTGCCTCCTCCCTCTCTCTTTCTCGGTGAAGATGATGGTACAGAGCAGGCAAGGGAAGGGAAGGAGATAAATAGTGCCGTCTAAAAGAAAGTTACAGGGCAGTAGAGGTAGAGCAAGAAGAAATTCTGCTCCTTACAGTATAGATAAGGAAATATAAACAAAGGTGACGACTTTGACGCAGAGAACATCTGTAGGAGGCAATGAGCGCCGAACTTGTAACGCTTGGGCGCCGTCGGAGGCTTTCCGATCTGCTGCTACTGGCGGTGGCTGCAGCGATAATGGTTTTTTCGCCGTCTCTGTTCACTCCGGCAGGCGCCTCCGTTTCCTACGACCGCAAGGCTCTCATCATCGATGGTCAGAGGAGGATTCTCATCTCTGGTTCCATTCACTACCCCCGCAGCACTCCGGAGGTGAGGAATCCGCTCTTGCGTGGAATGTGGTTCCTTTGTGGTACTCGAATTTGTTTTGCTGCGTAAAGTTCCTATTGTTATTTGTCGCTTGTCTCCAGATGTGGCCGGATCTCATACAGAAGGCCAAGGACGGCGGCTTGGATGTCATCCAGACCTATGTGTTCTGGAACGGCCATGAGCCTTCCCCTGGCCAGGTATGCTGGTTATTTCATCTCAAAATCTCTCTTTATCATTTTCATAACTTTTGGTGATTTTTAAGAAAGTTGTGTGATTTCATTGGTTTTGGCAGTATTATTTTGGAGGGAATTATGATCTGGTTCGCTTTATTAAGCTGGTGAAGCAATCTGGTCTCTACGTTCATCTTCGGATCGGTCCTTATGTTTGTGCAGAATGGAACTTTGGGTAAGCTTCTGATTACTGTCAACTAAGGATTTTTTCTAGGTTCCTTCAAAAGAAATGAAAACAATTTCTCAGATTCGCATTCGATTATATTTATTTGTTCATCTTCGTTGTGGAACAGGGGATTTCCTATCTGGCTAAAGTATGTTCCTGGCATCAGCTTCCGGACTAACAATGGGCCTTTCAAGGTAAGATTTTACACATTCTTCTTCTTTTATTTCTCTCAAGTTATTCTTTTGACCTAATCATTCCTTTATTCATGTAAAAGGCTGCGATGGCGAGTTTCACAGAGAAGATTGTCTCCATGATGAAGTCTGAAGGATTATATGAGTCTCAAGGTGGTCCAATAATCCTCTCTCAGGTATAATTTACTCGTTAATGAATTGGAAACAAAGTCTATAGTTTCATCCAATTATTTCTCTAGTTCTTCTGAGTTTGTGCGCTTAAATTGAACAGATTGAAAATGAATACGGTCCGTTAGAGGACTATTATGGTGGCTCCATTGCCAAGAATTATGCAACGTGGGCAGCTCAAATGGCAGTTGGCCTCAACACCGGTGTGCCATGGGTCATGTGTAAACAGGATGATGCACCTGATCCAGTAGTAAGTTCAAAAGAATACTCCCTTTATGCCCACTTGAACTATCATTGCAATGAATGTTTATAGATATGCATTGCATAAATTTTAAAGTGCATGTATCAAAATTGAAATCCCAATGCTGGTACCTTGTGCTTTGAATTCCCTTGATTTGTTACATTGGATTATGTCAACTAATCACTGTTTTATTTTGCACTCTATTTTTCACACTGCCAATGATTATCACAAAAATTTATTCATTCAAGTTCATATAATTAAATATCTTTTCAGAAAAATATATTATCATGTAATAGAAATATTGGAATTGCTTTTCAGATTAATACTTGCAATGGGTTCTACTGTGATTATTTCTCTCCAAATAAGCCTTATAAACCTACTATGTGGACTGAAGCTTGGACTGGCTGGTAATTTTCACTTCAACTATTGATTCATGTCAATTTGCTTTGAGTTTTTTCTTTCTCTTGTCAGAATGAACCAGTCAACTAATATTTTCTTGATATATAGTGCATTTTTTCATCACATTCATAATATATACCAGGTATACTGCTTTTGGAGATCCAGTTCCTCACCGGCCAGTTGAGGATTTGGCTTTTGCTGTTGCAAGGTTTATACAGAAAGGAGGATCCTTTGTTAATTACTACATGGTAAGAGTTGAATGTTCTATTCAGTTTCACTAATTGTTAATCCTTTGTGTGATATCTAAAGAAAAGAATTTACTTTTTCTGTTTATTCTAGTACCATGGTGGTACAAACTTCGGTCGGACAGCTGGTGGTCCATTCATATCAACAAGCTATGACTATGATGCTCCGATAGATGAATATGGTATCCAAATTCTCTTCCACGTTTTTGTTTTTGGTCATAAAAAGATTTGATTATAGAACTTGTCACAATTTGCCCTTACAGCTTATTGTTCTGATATGGGTGAAGAATTAAAGTTCACCTTAACCTATAAGTCCTTTTCATTGCTACTATGATCACAGTATACTGGTTTTTCACTTACAACTTTATAGGATGGTAATTTCTTTATAACAAGAGCATGCTGGCACATCTTCCATTTTGCTCTTCGAAGTCTTAAAAGTAGCCATATAATGTGATTAGTCATCAGTAACATATATACATTGAATGCCAAATTAGAAATTCCTTCGCCTAACGATGTTCACTGCACTCAGGTCTCTTGAGGCAACCAAAATGGGGTCATTTGAGAGATCTGCATAAAGCAATTAAAATGTCTGAGCCGGCCCTCATATCTGCAGATCCAACCATTTCAAAACTTGGAAATTATGAGCAGGTTCATCTTACAAGATTCTGTAGGCCGTAGGATAGCAACGAATTGTGTGAATAATTGAACTAATTACACATAATTCCTTTCAGGCACATGTTTACAGATCAAAATCAGGTGCTTGTGCAGCATTCCTTTCTAATTATAACCCGAGATCATCTGCAAGGGTTACTTTCAATGGAATAAGCTATGACCTTCCAGCTTGGTCCATCAGTATACTTCCTGATTGCAAAACTGCTGTATTCAATACCGCAAGGGTTAGAAATATTTTTATGATAATTGTTCTCTATGCTTGTATTAACATAGTAGTTTAATAAACAGACTACTGGTCCAAGTTCTACTCATCTATTTTATGATGTTTTTTTTTTCAAATTTATCTTTAGAACCTTTCACATGGTTTCTGGAACTTAGTACTACTGGTCCAAGGTTCCCTTGCTGTCTTTGAATGAAATAAATAGTCTACATTATTTTTCTCAACATTCTTGAAATGGTGTGACAATTTATGATCAGGTAGTAGCTCCGACGATTCAGTTCAAAATGGCATGGGTTGGCAAGTTTAATTGGAAGTCCTTTAGTGAGCAGACCAATACATTGGATGATGAATCGTTCACGAAAAATGGACTAGTTGAGCAGCTAAGCTTGACACGGGACAAGTCAGACTACCTGTGGTACACTATTACGTGAGTAGAAGATTGCCATGAACATATTTTGGGACCTTAATTTGCAGGTTATGTTCAGTTGAATAAAAAATTCTCTTCTCAGAGTTGACATAAGCTCAAATGAGCAATTTTTGAAGAATGGCCGGAACCCTTACCTCACCGTCATGTCAGCAGGTCATGCTATGCATGTTTTCATCAATGGAGAAAGAGTTGGTAACTTTATTTCAAGCACCACAATTTCTTCTATAAGAATTTATCATTTATGGTATGGTTCAAACATCTCTTTCAACTTTTTGGCAGGCATGGTTTATGGTGGACTAGACAGTCCAAAGCTGACTTATACAGGAAATATAAAGTTGTGGGCAGGAAGGAACAAGATTTCCATTTTAAGTGTAGCTGTTGGTCTACCAGTGAGTACCTTTGTTTGGAAAATTTTCACCTATAAATTAGGTGAACAATGAGTTACTCAAGAAGAGAAAGTGTAGCTTTAATAGATGATGAAATTAGAAAAAAGAAGTTAAGACATATGTACATCTTCAAAGACAAGTAGAAAATTCTCTAGCTAGGTATGTCGAATAGGTTAGAGTTATAGATGAGAGGGATATATGGAGATCAAAGAAAAGTAGATTTAAGCCAATAAAAAATGAGTTCATAGAACCGATCAAAGTGATAAGATCCATGTAGCCAATTTAAAAAGTTGGGATCAACACAACTTGTGATGAACATAGTTTTACTTGATAGGACTAACATGACTTATTGTACTGTGTTTTGGAAAATGATTTATTTTATATCCAAATATATGCCTTGAAACTAAGAAACTAACTTTGCTTTATCTTGAAGTAAGAATCAATGATATTCTTTGTTCCTTTATTATTCTCAGAATGTGGGTAACCACTTTGAGACATGGAATGCTGGTGTTCTTGGTCCAGTAACTCTAGAAGGATTAAACGAAGGAAAAAGAGACCTTGGATCACAAACATGGACTTACCAGGTCTATGAATGTGGACAACTTGTCCCGTGTCTTTTATTGTTATTTTTTTGTCCCACAAGTATTTTGAGCTGTAACCTTGATGAGTCATGCAGGTTGGCCTACAGGGTGAACATTTAAATCTTCATACTCTTAATGGAGCTTCTTCGGTTGAGTGGGGAGGTGCATCCACAAGAATGCCCATGACTTGGCACAAGGTTTGTATTGCATAGCACACCTGCAGGCATCCTCACAGCTCTGAATGCTTAGTGTCATGGAGTGCAGTTTCCTTGTTTTCCTTTTAGTTTGATATATCCTATCGTTTGCTTCCTTCTAATGATCATTGCCTCACTCAATCATCTTGATCTCCCAGGCTTACTTCAATACTCCAGCAGGGAATGACCCATTGGCTTTAGATATGAGTAACATGGGTAAAGGTCAAATATGGATAAATGGGCAAAGTATCGGTCGTTATTGGCCTGCCTACAAAGCTTATGGTTCTTGTGGTAGTTGTGATTACCGTGGAACATACAATGAGAAAAAATGCCAAACTAATTGTGGGGATTCTTCTCAAAAATGGTAAGGAGTGTTTTCCTAGCAACTTTACACAAGGGTTAGGAGAAAAATGAGTATGCTAAAGCAGATGATTAACTGTTGTGTGATAACTAATTTCAGGTATTATGTTCCGCGCTCCTGGCTAAACCCAACTGGAAATCTTCTGGTCGTTTTTGAAGAGATGGGTGTGGACCCATCTGGCATATCCATGGTAAGAAGGACAGCTCAGTGAAAGAGCTTATTGTTCAGGATATCTAGAAATAATAGCTAAGGCGAAGGATTAAGTTAAATAAAGAAGACAAGACAATTGTTCAAGACATCTACAGATATACTCCTGGTGATCAGTGGAGAAGCAAGAACTGCAGCCTTTGAGAGCCCAGGATTTTCCTGTTTAAGTTCAAGAACATGTAATAGAGCAGCATGTTCGACATTGCTTGCCAAAAAAGGATTATTGGATGCATCGTAACTGCATGATGCTGAATATATCACTATCACATGTAACTCTGGATGTACACGAGTCCATGTATTGACACATAATTATGTCATGGCAAACCATTTGTTTGCACTATGTAAGTGGTCAGGTTAATGCTTACAGAAAAGAGTATGGATGAATTAAACACTTGTTTCTATATTATTCAAACTTGTAAAACTTTTGATTTAAGTAAACTTATCAATCATAACCTGTGCAGTTCTGTTCTTTGTTTCTTTTGGCACAGTTTTACATTAGTTTGCAAAGGTTGTGGTCCTTTTGGCTGTTGAGGAGTTGAGAAATCAAACTGGAATAGGGAAAAAAAAAAAAATCCTTGCAGGCTACTTTTCTTTTCTGTTTCTTTAAAGTTCATCTTTGGCAAGATGGTTGTTTGAAGAAGGTTAGAAATAGCCTTCCTGGAATCCTCTGAGTCAAAGCTTTTATGCCTTCCTGGAATCTTTGGCTCGATAAATTTGTGATGTTAATTTTTCCCACTCTTATTCCCACGAAACTTTGAAGTAGTGAGGTTCTATAGGTGATAACTTCTGCAATGTGGAGGCTTTATGGAGAATCTTTTTTTACTTTTGCCAGAGTATTTTGAAAATGACAAATTACCTAGCAAACCCTTTTGTGACCAGGATTTGGCGACCACAAAAGTATGGTTGGTAGAGTCAATCAGAATCATATCTCATCACTGAGTTCGTTTAAGATATAATGTCAAGTTGCCTTTCCTTTTCTGATTGTTAAAAACATGATTCTGTTTCCCTATTATTTTAACTGACTTAAATAAATCTCCCATATTGGACCAACACCATAAGTTCCCTAATCAGCTAACTCCTGATTAAGACCATCAGTCCTTTCCACTGAAATATTAGTTGAATCTAAGGCGGCAGGTGATACTTCACATGCGAGGGTCATTGACTCCATAAACAAAGGCAAAACAAACATGCTGTTGTCAAGTCTTATCATAAATTTCTTTCTTTTGTGATAAGTACTGTCTAGTATGTGATGGTTCATGTTCAAGAAATACTACTTTGCATCTATATGAATGCAAATTCATACTCAATTATTCACTATCTTAATTTGGTATCAAGCTATTATAATGCCCAGGCTAAAACCCTTATTAATGCCTTAATTCAGAGGAAATCAGAGAGAGCTTTGTCAGGCCAAGTAAAAACCCAAACAATCCTCAAAATCAGTATATAGCATTTCTGCTGCTTATTGAAGATATTTGATGCATTTTAACTAGTATTTGTCATAGCTCCATTTAGGAATTGAAAAGAAAGGAAACATTTAGATTTGTTGAAAGAAATATCCAAGAACAAAAGAAGTAGAAATCCTACTAGCTTTGAGAACGTTTGTAGATTGAATTACAATTTCTGAACCATTGGACTGAGTCCATCTTTACAACCATAAAATATCAAGTGAAAAGTGCAAGTTCAGAAACGAGCATTGGCTAATAAAGCTTAAGCATTGCAGAGAGGGTGAAAGAAGAAAATGTATGAAGAATATAAGTATTATCAACTTTTGTATGAGAATTGCATTACATTTATCATATTTTTGTCCATGATGTGGAAGGGAAAAAAATTACAAAATTCAGTTTGTTGGTTTGTGTATGAGAATAATTAAATTAACCTGATCAAAAGTAAGACATTAGTATCTACAGGATGATCTTCTCTTCAAATTGGGCATCCAACTTGCATCTCTCAAAGCATATGCAAGTTTCTTTAATTCAGCTTTCTCATGGATGCTGGTATCTTTTTCCTCTCTTGATTCTTCCAGATCAAGCTTCCGTATGCTTTGCAAGTCAAGAGAGAGCCTAGAGTTAGTTTGATGGGTAGGATCTTTACCATGCCTGCTTTCAGTTGTCTGTGCATCCAATTCTGCTAGTAAATTTATAGCAGCAATTTCATCTTTCATACCCGATAAGCTATTGTATGAATCTGTTCGCATTACATCGTCAAAAGAACAAGTGGAGAAAGATCCTCTGCTTTCTGAATTTGCAAAGCTTCTTTTATCTATTGCTGAAATTCTGCTGATTCTGCTCCCTTTTCCCAGCATTATCTTCTTAAGTTTGCTGATAAACTTTGCTTTTCTTGAGGTATATCTTGTTGAAGATGAGACATCAATTGATATATCTTCAGGTTCTTCAGTAGATGTTTGTGAAGCGGAAGAGAACTCAGAATCAGTTTCAAGAATATTTAAACTTCTCTCATCAGAACCCAAGTTTGAGTATTCCAGGATGAGTTGTTTGACCTTCTCTTCTGACATGGGACTCAAGCTCCTGCTAAGATCTCTTGCCACTGTTTTTCCCGCAATTGGCTGGTAGTTCCTTAGCTCATATCTTAAGCATGCATTTATCCATTTAAGGTACACCATCTCCTCAACATCAGTACACCTATCTGTTCGAAGCTGTTCTATATCCTCCATCAATTGTTCATTCACCTTCCTCAAGTGATTGACTTCCTCCAATGCTTCCTCCTGAGAAGAAATTAATATAAGTTCACCTTTTTCCACTCACTTGGACTAAATTAAAAGGACAAAAAAGCCCTGTCCTTAATCATGAGAAAACTTGGGAAACACCTTAAATTATATTGGAATTTCAATGCATACAATCCTACATAATTCATCAATAATGACAAGAGTGTCATATGCTTTCCTAAAAACTGCCAACAAAGGCTATCAACAATTGCTTCTGTTTAACAATGTAAATTAATAGTTGAGAGGAATTATTCCACACAATACCTCTTACAAGCTTACAAGTAGATCTCCCATATCTTATATATTTATCCATAAGACTCCCCTTAAATATACTGTAGAAAGTTAACTTGTTACAGATATATATACTTTAGGTTTGGTTAGCAAATCCAATGCTTAAAATTTCAATCCGTGTCGAGACTTCGATCCACGACCAAAACGATACGATTTCAATATCATATTATACCATGCCGATACGATTTCGATATTTTTTCTATTTTTTTGTTATAAATTCAAATTCAGAATTTTAATTCAAATATCTTTTATTTTTTATTTTTTTATTTTTGAATAAACATAATAAAAATATAAATTTATATATTATAATTATATTAGTTAATTTGCAATTTATTTATTTAAATGATTATATATATAGTTTACATATTACCGTTTAAATTTTTATTATATTTATCCAAAATCTCACTCACAAATTGCGATTCCACAGCCAATAGCGATTTCGCCGCTGATCGCGATTGTCCCGCCACCTTGCCATCGCGCATGCTAGTGTCGGTCTCGTATTAAAATGATAAAAACCGTCTATTTCAGGTGGCATGACTCAACATTTCAAATCATGAGCAAATCTACTAGTCTATATTGCAACCTTGCCATATTAAAACTTTATTGGTGCTTCAAAGGTGTATTAAACCTCGATTATTAGATGCTTAACCAAAATGAATTCGCATGTTACTAGGGCTATGACCTATATTTGCATTTCAACTTGCAACTACTAATTGCTTCTTGATTATCTAGAAAGAGCATCATCTCCTAAAAAATACAATAATCAAATGCAAATTGTTTTTGTATGATAGGGGAACCCTGACCAACTTGTATCAGAGTACCACAATGATCATGATCATAAAGTTAAAATCCCTTCCTTAGAGCACCTTTTATTTTTATTTTTTTTATAATCTAGGTATCCAAAACGACTTCTCGCTCAGAGGGAAGACATCGGCCTCAACGGCAACTCCGACTAGTCCTGGAGGTGAATGGCCGGCCCCACAAGCGTACACTAGGCAAATACAGGAAGCGCACGTGGCTCCACCAAAGTTTTTCAGCGTCCAAAGTCTCCTTCCACTGGTCAGGCAGAAACTGCAGTTGGGATTTGATCCCTGGTTCCTTGGGAAGTCCACCATTGGCTTTACCACCGCACCATACCCTGGGGGCTCTTAAGCACCTTTTAAGTAAGATAGGATCTTTATAGTTGCTGCCTTGGAAGAAGAGTCTTGGCATAACGATAAAGTTATTATCTTGTGACCTAGAGGTTAAGAGTTCAAATCTTGGAAACAATATCTTGCAGAGCAGGGTAAGACTGCGTACAATAGATCCTTCTTTGAAACCTCGCATGGCGGGAGTTTCGTGCACCAAGCTACCCCTTTTAGGATCTTTGTAGTTGCTATCCAATGGTCATGACATGAATTTCTTGAAAACTTGTTGATGACACTAACAACAAATAAGATGTTGGTCTAGTGACTTTGAGATTGTTTAATTTTCCTACCACTCTTCTATATATCCCTGGATCGGTTAGTGGCTTCCTTATGTGCAGGTACTAATATGACACTAGGATAAATGAGAATATCTACAGGTTTAATCCTTAGTATGCTAGCTTTCTTAATCATATCTGGTACATTCTTGTGTTGTGACATAAAGATAACCTCTTTTAAGCAAAACCTCTATACTAATGAAGTACTTTGTTAACCCAGTCTTTAATTTGGAAATATCGATGAAAATAATCTTTCTATTTTGTAATCTTGATGGAGTCATCAGTAATAACAATACCATCCATATAGACAATAAAAGAATAAATCTTCTAAAATATAAATGAGGTAAAACTATAATATTATCGATCGTGCCATACTACAGCAGAGTTGAGCTGATTTTTTTCAAAACTAAGCTCTCTAAAATTGCTTGAGTTCGTATAGAGATTTCTTTAGCTTACACACCAAACTAGTTTCACTTTTGAGCAATAAATTTCTTGCTATAGGCCTCCTAAGAAAGATCACTATGACAGAAACCTCCATGGAGGTCACCTCCGAAAGATCACCATGAAGGAAAAAATGTTTGATGTCAAAGCAAATAAAAGATAGCAGCTAGTGAGAGGAAGAGGTTGGCCAAAGCATTTTTGCTAATTAGATTATATAAAATGAGAAAGTGGATAGAAGATTAAATATTTAGAAGTGCTTTTGACAAAAGTAATGGGGATAACCCAATAAAAAGGAGATTTGAGATGACAATTAACAATTTGAGAGAAGGAGAGTTTCGGAGAGGTATCGAAGTGTTTCCATAGGGTGAGCATCCTCTATATACCCGCAAGGGAGGTGCCTGAGGAGATGATCAGGACATCTATGAATCTGAAAATGTAAAAGTGTAGCCACCAGAGATGAAGACACTAGAGGTTTATCCAACTGGTCAGCTCAATAAACTCATATTTGACACTGTCATCAAATCATGAATAAAAATAGAAGTAGCATCAAAGATGACAGAACAATTCAATGATCTAATAATTTTCTCATAGAAAATAGGTTCAATGGAAATTCAAGAATATAATACAGAAGTTATATATAACATAGGTGATAAGTAGCCATCTTCAATGTGTTTAACTGATAAGTGATACTCATTGATTATCACTGACTATCATATGTTCAAAGGCAGCACCTGAGTCTAAAAGGGAATGACCCAAAAGTACAGGAAACACAGACATCAGAGATACTATAATGAGTAGATGAGGCAATCAGCGGGATGAAGTATTGACAATAACTGAAGTTATACTTAGTTGACAGAGTGGAGATGGAATCCAATATTTTTATTCCCTTTTTATAAAATTCTATTACCGGTACAAAGTTAATTGGGTTGAAAACTGTTATTGGCAGCCCAAGGAAAGTATGGGCTGGAATGCTACAGGTTAGGTCTTGATCTAGGCTGCTATGGTAGACTAGGTAGTAACCAAAGTGGATTGGTTGTTGGGCCATCAGGATACAAGCCATGGGAGAGGAACTCAACCTAGGAATGGCTTAACAGAGGAACGAGGCTTTGCTTGGTTTCCTCTGAATCACAGGGAAGACAACGAGCAACAATCCAGACCTGGCTGGCAACAATGATGGAGACCAAAGAAGATGCTGCTAATGAAATAAATTGCACGCTAAGAGAAAACAAAGAAAGAACTTGTGCACTGCTCACTTTTCAGAGGAAGAAATCTGGACTTAGGTGACAATGACAACGTTAATGTTTCTCATGTGGACGAGCTTTGCAAAGCACCATAGAGAGAATTGAAGGGGAACAATTAACACTCATTACAAAGGAGGATCGCCATTGCTGTTTATTATTCTAGGTAGTTATCTCTACCTATACAAAATTCCCTTCTACCTATATATAATATTATTAAAGATGAAAAATTACAAATAGAAACTAATAATAAAGCTTATTGAAGTATAATTTAGTGGAAGTACTAGAACATACACTTACAGTCTCAACTGGAGATGCAACCATTTGTGTAGACTCTGACTTCCTTTTCAGGTCTAAAATCTCATTTGACAACCTACAATTGATCATCCTGAGTTCTACAGTCTCAACTTCCAGATTGTCCAACCTATTCAACTTCCTCTCGACCATTGCAGCGGCATCTGCATTCCTCTGCCCCATTTGTTTCAAAAAACAGATCTTTTGGTGAAGGGCAGCCAATGCCTCTTTTGCCTGATCTTGATCAATCTTCAACTTATGCTCCAGAAGTTTCATCTCAGTTCTTGCAGCCTCAAGCTCTTTCACCACACTTGAGTACTCTTCCACTTGAGCTCGCATCTTTTGGTTCTCAGCCTGCAAAGAGTCAATCTTTAACATGTACATCTTGGCCTCTGTTGCACTGATCTTCAATCGATTCTCAAGCTCTTGAACAGCAGCTCCTTGCTCTTTCACTACATGAAAATCTAACAAATGGAGCTCAAGATTACTCTCCCTCTCCTTGAGAGACAAAACCATCTCCCTGAGATTTTTGATCAGGGTGATTTCCAACTGCTCAGTGGCCACCTTAAATTCTTGTATCACGAGATCATTAAACTCGGGCAAGAGGAAGCACTCTCCTTCATCTGTGCTAGTACTGGTAGGAGACAACCCAACCATGGCTTCAGTGGCGCTAGGGATGCCATTGGATATCTTCAAATAAAGGTTCACACACACATATAAACAGGCTACATTACACAAAACCAATCGACAATTAGGCAAGCCAAATCTTAAAGGCTTTCAAAAATTAACAACCTTGAGGCTGCGGCAGTCCGCTTCGAGGCAACACTGACTGTCCTCCCCACAAAGTTCCGTCCCTGCACCAGTTGCTGAGGAATGCAATGCAGTCAAAATCAAATTTTTGGTGATCTTTAGATAAGCATAAATCTTCAGATGAAACCTGATGACGAGGCTCGAGGAGAAGGCGGGCGGCGAAAGCGGACTCGAAACCGGGAGAAGACGAATCCAGAGAACGAAATCGCAATAGCGATGCCGATCTTGACGACCACATTCTTCAGATCCCTATTACTTCTCCGACGGACACCCGGCGCCACCTCGCCCGTCGCCGAACTCCAAAACGGCACCGCTCGACCAGGCATCCGGCTGCTCTCCCTTCAAAGAGAGCAGGAAGGAGCGAAAGGCGCCCCCTTTGCGACCATCCCCTCCCCTTCGATTCCACTCCCCCAGTGCGATCGCCGTGTCATCCGATACCTACGACATGGTGGACCCCTCCCCCCCAAATTGCCCAATAAGGGAATAGGAACGGAACACAAACTTCTCATCGACGAACAAAACACAGACTTCAATTCGAACACAACTCCTCTTTTAACTTTTTTTAAAAATCTTTTTCTTTGGAAAAAAACAACAACAAAATATAGATGATTGGAGAGAATTATTTGTTGGTCGGTGCCTTTGAACAGGCAGTAAGCAAGAGATCTATCTTAATTTAAAAGGCAAGAATCATACTTCGAGTCTCATGCACGTTTGAAATACCAAGGGAAAAATAATAAGAAATATATATATTTATTATTTCAACCGATCGAGATCGAGAATGAGTTCGAGCAAATCCAACACACTCATGCCAATAATTAAGCTACATGCCACACACACACAAACCTATTCCATTGTTTTAATAATTCACACACTTGAACTAGAAAATAAGATTGCTGCCTTGGCCAAGGAAGGAGTCGGAGAGCACCTGGTTAGCCGCCTCCGTCGGATGCACCGTGTCCCAAAACACATACCCCGTCGCATTTAGACACATTTCGGTCGAGTGAGGAACGCACAAGTATCTCGACGTCTTCACAGTTCCTGTGGTGCAGCACGATTTTCTTGCCTCGAAGAACCCTAGTTCATCAATTGCTATAGTTATCTTCATGTGCAAAATAATAATAATAATAATAGTAATACAATTTATCAAATTATACAGAGTAAAGTGGTTAATTTCTTAATCCTTGAGGGCGCGAACAAGCGTTTTTCAAAAAAGTATCACTTTGCTCCTTGAACTTTAGGAAATTACCATTTTCTTTATACACAGCCACCGTCCATAAATATTAAATAGGTATGCAATTAGCCCCAAGCGCTAATTCAGATAATCAGTGGAGCCGTGTTAAGACTTGAAAGGGCAAAGGTTGATTCCTAGGTTTCACCATCAGACTACCGATGACTTCACATTTCTACACTGGCCATCTGGGATCCTGATTTACTCTCATCCACACGTAAAGGCAGCGATGTGAGATCGCTAATATGACGGTTTTATATTTTTTAAAATAGGTATGTAATTTAGTTTCTAGAGCTATTTTAGTTGGTTAACACAGGACACGTCTGTATAAGCGATGATCGATCTCTAAGAGTTCATTTTCACTCAGGACTTTCTCTAGACCTTTTCTTGTTGGGTCCTAATAAATTTATTTTCTTAGCAGGGACAGTTGAGGGGCGTTAATACAACAGTAAATATGTGATTTGCATGCAAAGGTCAGTGTTTTTTTACGGAGATCAAAGTCAACGTTGTATAGAATGAAGTCAAAGTCATAATGACAAAAAACGCAATCCACGCATGAACGATGTGAGCATCGTTACCAAAGTCGGCGGGCTTGGCGACGAGGTCATACAGAGGCTGGTAGAGATCGAAAATGGCGATTTTGAGATCAGGGAACTGCTTCGCCAGCGACGCCGTCGACTCGTTGAGCTGCCGGTTGAATTCCAGCGCGACCGCGTTGAGGTAGCCGACGCACCCATTGGTTCCGCGGCCGAACAGAGTAATGGTCGCCGGCAGGCAGCCCAGCGGCGCCAGGTTGGTGACCCCAATCCGGCGAGCTCCTAATCCATACAGATCCTGCACATTGCAGTAGCGCTTTAATTTTTTTATATGTTCGTATAGATGCATCTATCTCTAATCGATTAGTTTCCGACCCTGATAAAGATGGCGTAGCTGCCGACGAGGATGGAGGAGAACTGCGCCAGAGATAGAGTCTTGGAGAGGGCAGGATTGGAGTAGTAGTTCTGGATGAAGTCGGCGGTCCCGGTGCTCAGCAAGTAGAGAGCGCCGGAGATTATGGAGGACGTCTGGTCGCCGGCCACCGCGGCCAGCCTCGACCGGTACTCCCTGAAGTACTTCAATTGCTGAGATAACGTGATCGCGTTCTGCAATGTCCACACAGAGAAAGGTCAGCAGTCGCTCTATTTTCGCGAAGATGAAGCGCTAACGGCACGATTGATCGATCGAGAGATTTTGCGCACAAAAGCGTCGGCAGTCGCGTCGTAGAAACCAGAGCCCGCCGATGCGAAGTTGGCACCGACGAGCAGGTTGCTTCCCGATGCCTGCGGACCGAGATAAGGAGGCGCATAGCCGGTGAATCCCATTGTATCAGCTGCAACGACAGAAATCGATTCGGTGTCAGAAACAGAATTAAACGAAGATGAATGTGTGCAAACCCCAGCAAGCTGCTAGTGCTACCGGTGAAGTCGGTGGCGAGTTTTCCATTGCAGAACCTTCCTGTTGCCTGATGGTTCGTGAAGTCCTTTCCATAAGGAGGATAATCTGCTCTGAAAGTGGCCTCGAGGTAGTCATTGTTGCCCACATCCACCGAAGAGTCACCGAAAGTAAATAACGCCGGGACGAGAGGCTGGGTGCGGCCGCCGACGAACTGGAGCACGAAGAGGGCCGAGGCTAAGGCTCTGGCCAAGGTCCCCATGTCCATTTTTTCCATCTTCGCTCTTCCTCCTTTTTTTTTTCTTCACTCCTACAAGGCTACTGAACACTGAACAGGGTCGCCATAGAGAAGGAAGGCGGATGCCTAAAGAAATATATTTTGTTAAATGATAAAAGTCTAATCGAAAGTCAATATGAAATGACACTCTTCTTTGAACCAGATCACAGATCAGTAAAGCAAAGAATTAAAAAAAAAATGATGGAGTTTCATCGTCGGATCATCGATGACTCTACATTTCTATACTAGTCATCTTGGGTTCCTGATTTATCCCCCTCCAAACGTAGGGACAGCGATGGGGGGCCGCTAATGTGGCGGTTCCACATTTTAAAAAAAAAAATAATGGAGATGCATTACTTTATCTAGTGAATAGAGTAAAATTTTAAAAATAGTATGATTATAGAATTTAGACTGGACCATTAAAATTATGAATGCTTTTTTAATTTATCTAGATCATTAGTAGAGATCTATTGAGGTTCCGATTTCTTTTAGCTCAGCTGTTGAAGAAACATCCTTATAGAACCGTGAGTTTAAGCTGACCACTCAGGGATTAGTCGAACCGAAAGTTTAGATACCCTGATACTAGTTAAAAAAATAAAATAAAACGCAACTTAATTTAATTATATTTAAAGAATTCTCAAACTCATCATAGTCATTAAATCCAACTCGATATTATGAATTCGATCCTTCTTAACTCAGTTCGATAACTTGATCTCCCAAATCTAAATACACTCTAGCTCAGTTCTATAGTTGACCTCTCAGCTCAGAAACACAAGCTCGGTCTTCTAAATTCGGATATATACTCTAATTTAGTTTGAGAGTTGACCTCCCAAACTCAGATACACAAACTCAATTCAGTAGCTTGATCTTCTGAGCTCGAACAAACGTTTAACTTAGTAAACAATGGTCATTTGCCATGTAATTACATTCCCATGTCTTTATGAAAATATGATTCTCACACTGCAAATTTATAACCCCATGATCTTCTCCACAAAGCTACATCTCCGTGTTGTACATCCATGTATTCTTGAAACATGTCTTTCGCTTATATAAGATAAAGAAGAAGACAACGTGAGAAATCAAATAACATCTAAAATTTCTTTGGCTAATTTCTTTTGCCTTTCCTTCTTCTGCTTTCTGATTTGAACGTTGGAGAAGTTTTGTCCAGATATTTCTCGCTCATTCCTTATATTCTCGTATTGAAAGGACTACTATTCCTTAATCAATCTTGATTAGCTCAGTGGGGATAGAATTTGGCTACGAACACTCCACTAAAATCGATCAATTCCAAATTCTCAGTCGGAACAAGACCACGCAGATGAGAATTGAGATTGACGTCGAACTGAAGACGTCTTGCCAACAATATTAAATGGAGAAGATTTTATCATCTAATATGATTTGTTGAGTGATATAGATTTGTATATAAATATACAAGTGCAGGGATTGAATTAAATTTTCCAATTCAATTGTTAACATGAAGGGCGTTGGAAGAGTTGGCAGTGGAGCATTTAATGGAGTGAGTGGATCAGATCAATATTTTAAAATTCAATTTTTTTTCTTCTCTCGGTGTCTGATTCCGCACAATTATCTCTTTTTTTTCTCTTTTTTCTCATCAAATAAATTTAAAGCGCAATTATACATACTTTAAAATTAACCTCTAAATAGAATTGACAATAAAAAATTATGTAATAATTTTACCCGATTATACATCCGAGTCACCTGCATCCATTCTAATTGAATTATGGTCAAAATCTAATTATAATTGTGGTCATTGATTGGTTATATTTCAATTTTAATTCAATTAAAATTTGATCACGGTTATATCGGACTTCGACTCTAACTGAATCGCAATCAGATTTTGATTGTAATTTGATCAGAATCTAATCAATTATGACCACTAGCAGTCGTGGCACTTGCGATCGTAATTCGACTGAATTTCAGCTGAATAGCAATTGAAATTTAGTTATGATTTGGTCGGAGTCAAAGTCCGATCGAATTTCAACCACAATCGAATAATACTAATGTCAATTAGGATTCATACATATACATTGATTATAATGCTCATTCATAATCAACGACAATAAAATTGATAACGACAAATGAAAGCTAATGCACACAGTCACACACAGACGAGTTACGTGGTGTATCATTCCCCGTATATTTAAACTAATGAAATTCAAATCTTGGAGATTAGTGAATAAGAGAAAAAGAAAAAAAAAGTCATCCTCTAAAATTAATGAATGCTAACTAACAAGGCAGGTGAAGGCCTAATTAATATAGAGGCTGGTTAAGCGTCACAAATCATTAGTTGTCATGATTTAAGAACAGATGCGCACAAATCATTGTATTGTTTACTTGTGCGGACAAAAAAATTAAGAGGAGAAGATGTTTATTTAGAAGAGGCGTATTTTTTTTATCCCTCGTATTGTTTACTAAGAAGGATGAAAATAATTTTGAAGTATTCCTTTTTTGAAGAAAGAAAAAAAAAAGAAAGGAAAAAAATAAAATTTTAAATTGGATAAAATAAAATCTATTTAAAAATAATTCAATTGAGGACTATGCAGTTATAAATTAAATTAAATGCTAAAAATATCAAGAGTTTTACACATATTAATAAATTTATATAAACTTTTATAATGAATAATTCTATCATAAACTTTTTAAAATCACAATGAAATGAACTCTCAAATCCAATAATTTATATCTAACGCTACGGTGAGTCCGTCAATCGCATCATCAATCGACTTCATCTTCTACATTGTCCCGAGCATCATTTTCTCTAACGCTACAGTGTGCTCATCCCATGCCTTCAAATTTATTGTTCCGTTTCAGAGTCGCATCTAGTTAATTCGTCGTCACCAAATACCGAAGTCTGGCGCAATCTTTGGCAGTGATTGATCCTTTGAAGTAATAAAAGATAAATGTCTGTGGTGGATGAAGAGTATGACTACGAAGTGACATTTGATCTAATTTTCTTCAAGAAAAAAGGCAATTTGTTAACTCAAAATTTTCATCCTTCAATCTTCACCCATATTTGAGCGGAAACATAACTAAAAAAAAGTTTTTTTTTTTTTTTTGAGCCATTCACCGTCGTCTCTCCCATCCCAGTAGGCAATGATAAAAAAGAAAAAAAAGGAAAAAAAAAAAAAAACTTCCATCTACTAGTTTCATCCATTCCGATTCCTCCTCCATACTTCCCACCCGAGTAAACGAAACGAAACGAAATAGTATAGATTAGTATACGGACGAAACAATTTCAATAAGCCTGATAATGATATTGAATAATCAAACAGATTGAACAAGTTGCGGACAGTTAAATGGGCGAGTAGTTAGCAAATCTGATGAATCATATTGATTCCAGGAGTTAAATATAAAATTAATCATTTCCCTTGTTATACTTTTTCATTAATACAACCAAATAGATGAATAAAATGAATCACACTCCCACTCGACTTCGGCATACCAAATATCTCATGATATATCTCAAAGGTACAGCAAATTTAGATACGATCATAAGTTCAGTAAAATCTAATGGTTCAAAATGTTACATATCAAAACTTTCTAATTTCTGATTACCAAAAGTACCACTTTATATTGGAAACATAAGTTGGAACTACAAAAGAATGAATGGTACACTTTCATATTTACAGAGAAGAGAAAACTGTAACTGCACAATGTTCATTAGGGTTAGTCTGCATCATGAGTGATAAATACGGCCCGATGCAGAAGTGAAAAAAAGAAGAGAAGAAACCCAAAAAAGAGTTTGTTTTCTTCCTATAGCCCTCACATGACTCCAAAAAAAAAGGTCAGGTTCGCTTCTAGCTTGGGTAACTCAGTTCAACTATGTCATGATTGCCAGAAAATGGTTGGATCGTTGCTGTACAGCGAACGATCTTGAATCTCTAAATTAGCCACGTGCCAATCTACAAGTCTTGCTTGAACACATTTACACAGAACAAGAACACCTGGAAACAACCACCATCCACTCTCTTCCCTGGATGTTAACAGTAAGAACAGAGTTGAATTTCCATGTATTCATCTGTATATATCTACGAAGCTAATCAATCATCAATGTATTGATTCGTATGCATGTAGTTAATTTTTAGGAAATGCTGTCGATTAAGGAGAAAATAATGAATAACAATTTGCTTAGAGACGGGGAAGGCCACTTACGTGCCCAAATTCCATGGCTGTAAGTTTTGATGTTTCCGACTGGATGACTTGTAATGTACAAACCCACATATGAAGGCTACAATCTGCAGTGTTGAGATACAAGAAGAAGAAGAAAAAAAACAATATATAAAATTTAGGAGCCTAATGATATTATATTTCCATCGTTAAATTGCGATAAGATAATTGCAGTAAAACAATACTAAGTTACTACAAAGTGTAAAAGTTGGAGCTGTTAGGAAAAGAAAAGTTTATTAGTTATCAAGCAAAATGGCAACTCTTACTGATATATCTCAATCTCATATCAATAAACATGGCAGTGTTTCCAGATATGTCTCATATTAACAAAACATGGCTAAAATCAATAAGAAACTGATTCTGACCCACCTATTGCTGACTAATTTTATCTATACAAACTGGAAACTTGAAATTCCTGAAATAGTTCTATTGTCAAGCTTAGGATTAATTAAAAACGATATGAACATTTCACGACAAACTTGACGTTTCACATCTGCAGAACTCAGCGTGCAATAAAAGTATCATACTCATCAACAATGTTAGAGAGGCAAGAAGTCCCTTGATGATATGGACCTCAAGGCTTCGACATCAAAGTTGAGGCAGACTATATAATATAAAACCACAAAATATGATTAATTCTGCAACTAAGCGGAATTATTCTAACCTAACCAAGTATAGACCAAAAGCTAGATTAGGTCAAACAAATATAGTAATTGAATAAATGTATGTCTTGGCAACTATTTCAATCACACAATGCTGCAAGACCAAAATCCCAAGTTCTTTAGATGTTTCTTGTGTAGCAATGCATTCATTTACTGATCTTTATTATCCGCTTTAATACCATGCCAAGTATGCCCACACAAGTCAAAGATCCTCACCAACACAGTTGAAGTTCACACAAGTGACAATATCCTATGCTGCCTCCATCAAAAGAAAATAAAGGCAAATGAACTCAAGGATACAGGGCCATGGTTATTAGCATTGTCTTGCAACAGAAATATCATATCTATTCTAGAATCTCATTCCATATTCTTCCCTAAATGCAAACTGTCCACTATCCACTTTTTCAAGTCTATTGTTTCAATTGTTTCTAAGATTCAAAATCAGGTTCATGTTCAGCATAGTTGGAAATTCAGAAGCAACTAAATGTAGCCAAACAGTGACCTAATAGATTTGAAGAACTTGATGAAAAAAATAGATTCCGGTGCCCTTTGGAATAAATAGTAAAAATGGCAAAATATAGTCCAGAGTAATTAATCAAGAGAACAAACAACTTACAACGTTGATCAAAGATGTAATGTTCCATAGTGCATATACACGAGCAAGGCCTGCAGATCGTCGAGGTCCATGACTAAAGAGAGCATTGATTCCAGCAGGAAAAGGTGAAAGTATACCAAGGGGAAGAACAAATAAAACAAACAAGATGTCTGCCAATGAAAATGAATATAGTTGTAACAAAGTAAGCAAGACCAAGCTGAAATCTGCTAATAGCAATATTGATATAATCAAACCAACAAGATCCTGCAACAAAAAAAATAAATCAAGATCTCATCATGTTATTCATATATCTATAGGATTAAGATGGAAAAATTAAATAAACTTAGATCAACAACACACCTGATGTCCAATAGGTTTAGTATTGTGCAAAATGAGTGAAAAGGGATAGAACAAATCTCTTTTCTCCTCGAGCAGTCTCAGGCTGTGACCATCTAGAACTCCGCCAATCCTTTTATGCGTGAACAACCCTTTGTTGCTAGCATCACTAGATTTACTATCCCTACGAGGGCTAAGGACACTGCAGCGCACATTTATAATGGGATTTAGTCCACAAAAAAACTTCAGTTCAACCAGAAGGCTTTGCTGAATACTAGAAAATATCACGAGGAAATAGTTAAAAGTTGCAGATAAATTTAGGACTTACAGTGAAGGATCATCCATTTTCAAAGCTCTAGAGCCACCATCAATTGCTGTGGTTTCTCGTTCCACAGCATAAACTACCAAACCAAGTTGGGAATAACCTAATGCACTAGCTTGAATCCGAGCCAGATCAATGCAAACACCATGCTGTTTCAAAGGAGGACTAGCATGGGTTTCAATCCAATTGAGAACAGGCACGAGAGTGGTTTTAAGCTGACCACGACGAACTAGGCGCAGCTGTGCATTCAGTCCAGCAACCAGTCTGTACCAGATTGTTGGTGGTACAGCCTGCAATATAAAAAGACTAAAACATTGTATCTATTCATTGGATAACAATATAAAATTTCACTTTAAAAAAAAAAACGAAAGCAGCCTAAGTCTAGAGATTTTTCAGAGAAAGAACCAAAACCTGACTCATAAGGCTAGTCAGAACATTATCACTGTGGAGCGAAAAAGGAGCCATATAACTACCATCACCTCCAAAAACAAGACACATCGGAAATCTTTGATGGAGACGAGGAGGAAGGTCTGGTCTCTTTTCATCTCCACCAAGAAAGAAATCTAAATAACCAAGCATCAGATCTGGGGTAGCAGCCACCTATATTAATATAGACAAACAACCATATCAAAGAAACTTGTAGTGATCTTGGCATTCTGAGAGTTGAAGAACATAAGTTAAAAAAACAGCACAGTGCCATGGAGACTGGAAAATATTGTTGTTCATTTCCATATCTGTTATGTTACCTGTAAGACTTAACAATGGCATCCTCTAGTTTATTGACAAAAGGACACAAATAGAGAAATCCTTCTGAAAATTTTGCATCATTTATTACAATCCTAAATCAATGACGTAAAAGGATTCATATAGCTGACCCCACCTAATAAGATAAGATTTAGTTGTTATTATTGTATTGCAATCCTAAACCAAACTGGACTGCAAGGCTGGGCACACCAGAGTCCAAGTGTGGGCCAGATCATCGACTCAACTCACCATTACATAGTCCACAACCCCATAGCTTATAAAATGGTCTAATCTTAGTCTGAAAAGGTGGACCTACAGAATATGTTACACTGAAAGACAATGCATACGGGATTTTCAAATACTTGACTATGACCATGCATGTGAACTACAATCCCCCTTCTATCTAGAACATGGACGCATATTGAGCAACTTCTTTTCACAATTCTCTTTTTCTAGTTCAGATTATGCAAGCAAATGAGTCAGTATAGCAGCAAATAGTGGTCCAGAAAGCTGCCAACACAAGGTACAGTACCAACAAACTAGAATATCCTTCCTCCGAAAAGGGAAACAGAGACACTATTAATAAAATATAGGCATAACTGTGTTTTCATCCGCAGATTGAACTTGAATTAGGCCAAAGTCTGAAGAGAAAATTAAGGTGCTAAAAAGGTTGAAAGTTATTCTGATAACAAACCTTAAGCCCTTCATAGAGAGCACGTGATCGGCAAGAACGCAAGCATGCATGATCATACTCTGACCGAACAAATTCCCGAAGGCGCTGTAACTTCTTTCTCCTCCGCCACTGCTGCCAAGACCAAGCAAGTGGATAGGCAACTATACAAAGAATGCTGTGGGCAGCTCCTTCCCACCACTGATAAGCAGCAAGTGCATTTATCTCATCAACAAATCTATTATATGCATCCTCATACCTGACAAAAATATCAAAAAGAGTTAGGGTGTCAGTACAAAATTACGGTTGTTATGCCCTTACTTACAGAACCATGTTTTTATAAAATAGATAAAAGAAATTTTTAAATTGTCAAAAACATGAATAAATCAAATTATAGCTAAGAAAACCTTATAACCACATAGCATCAACACCAAACATCTAACTTACACTATCTCAGTAATTTGTTCAGGAGGACAGTGTGGAAAATGCCAAGGCTCACTGAAAGTGTTTGGGCCCATGAAGAACATTCGATGAACATGACTTTGAGATTCCTCAGCCCTGTTTGTTTCCAAAACCTATCCACAGTAACAAAAGTATCAAACAACATTTGGAGTTGAGAAACAGAAAGGACAAATGTGAAATTGAAGAATGAAATGTAAAGAACCTCATTCAATGATTCAAGAAAGGGGAATGAATGATCAATATGTGACCCATGTTGAGTCGGGGCAGGACCTGGTAACTCATCCGTACCAACAAATTTCATACGTGCGACACTTAGAACTAAAGCTAATAAGATAAGAAGACCAGACAGGAGGAGACCAAACAACCACGGACCACCAAAAGTGTATATTAATTCTTCAAGAGCCGTATAACAGTGTGGCATATGATATCTCTCAGAAACACATTTGTATGGGCAAGGAGCCTCAGCAACACCTCCTGTTAATGGTGATTCAACAAATAAGTCATCTAATTGCAAGAACACTAACTAAATTGAGCATTTAAAAAAAAAGATAGAAAAGAATGATCCAGCTAATAATCTTCAACTAATAATTGATCAGGTAACATAGGCAGAAATCATAAAAATTAAAGAAACATTGAAAGATAGCTAAGGGGAATACCTCGAACACTCGTATGTACAGCACGACGTGGAAGTCCACTAGATGGGCATGGGTAACATAGAGCTTTATCAGATCCAGTAACATTCTTAAAGGTTCCCAATGGACATTCCTAAAGCATCAAAAAGGAATTTAAATTTCCTAAGAGCGACAATCAAAGTCACAAACAGCAAAGTAATATGGAGAAGTATTGACATAGGTTTGTATGCAAACAACCAAAATAAGAATGCCCAACAACGACAAGCAAAGGATATTGAACAGTGGAGTTTAGAGGCTATAGGACCTATATTAGTCATTTATAAAAATACAGATCTTGCAACATCCTACCAAAAATGCAAAAGTGATAGTTCGTTCCAAGCATATTATGACTAAGTTCCAAGTGGCATAGAGCAAGGTTTAAAATCACAAGTTATGCTGAAGTTTGTCTTCAACCAGAATGGTAAAATTACAGTGTTGTATCATGCGAACATTCAGTGTTGTGTCATGCAAACATTCAACATGCTACACTACTAAGCATGCGAGATGAATTCAAAAACAAATTAGTCTACAATCTAATCCACATAGATAGTCAAATCTTTTGGAAATAAGTATGAACAATAGATAGGCAACTTAGAATTTAAAAGAAATAAGTTAATAAAAAAGAAACATTTCTTGAGTTCACGCTTGTCAAAGTGTGCTAAAGTGTACAGAGTTTTGGTACAATATGATGCTCACTGACATGATCAAACGGCCAACACCAATGAGATTACTTACAATAATCACTATCAGAATTTGATAGTTTACTAGAGCAACATATTTCAACTATGATACAACACTAGATTCAAACAATGACATAGAGTACTAAATTAAAAGCAATAAGCACCTTGCAAAAAATCCCATAAAGCCCCTTAGGGCAGGCTTTTCCAGTAAGTGTTCCATTCTCTCCTGGCAAACCACGGCCTCTGCTAATGCCTCCACTGTTGAAAGATACCAATATATTAAAATAATAAAATGTGAAACATATATTGCAAATGTCGCATAGTAAAATATTGTAATAAAGCATAAATTAACATAATCAATTAATGAGCTATTTATTATTATGTTTGCAACACTTTTGCAGTTTGTGAAGATAATGTTAACGGAATAGACATTTAAATACCAGCTTTAGTTAACAGGCTAAGATAAAACAAGTGCTAGAGACTGAATGTGAAATAGGTTGTTCAACATACATTTCTTTTTAATAAACTCATTTAAGAATATGGACTTAACATCATTTGATATAACTTGTTCTAATAGACTCAAGTTTAGCTACTAGGGAGAATAAAAGAAGTTTTTATAAAAATTAATATAGTTATGCAAGAGAATCACTACCTCAATGAGATTTTTACAAAACATTAAAATAACATTATAAATAATTAAACAATATCATTATGATTACTCTAATCACCAAAATATATGAAAATAATAAGGTGATACAAATATTTTAAAACTATTATTTTATTAAACAAACAATGTTGTTATGAATAGAATATTACATACTAATAATTATATGTTCATTATAACATATAAAATGAATTCTATTTTTTACCAACAAAGCAATATAACTAATATTTCATTAATGACAAAATCATATAATAACAATTTTATAATGAAAAAGAAATCATAAATAAATCATTGAGATATTTATATTTTAAAATAATAACAGGATAGAAAATTACAATATATTAATGAATTTTAAATTTTAAAAAATATATTTTATTCTAATTATTTATTATATTTTATTGTTCTACTAGAAGAAAAAGTGTTCTCTAAATGCACTGACAAACATTATAAGTGGCAAGCAATTTTGCGATATATATTATCATACACTAATTGCTTTGAGATACAAGTTCTCAGATAGAACTAATTTTGCATAATGCTCTTTAGGACAAAGTGAATTTCCTAAACGCATGTTTAAAATGCAAATGCAATGTCAAACCTAGCTTTAATTTGTTGAAACTAGATTTGATCCTACTATATATTATTCCCTCAAAACTAAAATAATTATGAAAAACGGATCTCTAGTGAAACAGGTAAAACATAAAGAATCACCCACAATAACCACTTGAATATATAATGTAAAGATGATTCACTTCTTATGAATAAAAGCAACCTCATATGATGCACATCTAACATAAATCCATTCCTACATTCAGTGACAAAAATGGATCTCATCATATTGAAATCACTTAGAAACTTTATATAAGTTCATCTTCATTAAAGAGCTAAATGTTTATCTGCTATGTTTTTAATTTTAAAAAGTGGCAATCAAGACAGCGATCAAGATATATATGACTTCGGTTGGTAATAGGTTACACAAATTACCAGCAACCAATGAGAAAATGAATGATGAACTTAGTGATCCATTTGAACCAAGCTCAATAAACAAATATCGCAGACAAGCAGTTCAACTGGATACTGTATTTTTGGCAAACAAAATATGCTAAACATAAAGGCAAAGAACTTTCCCAAAGTGGGTAAGGACTTAAAAAATTTTACTATTTCAAATTAATGCTAACAGTTTTAATTTTTAAACAAACTACATAAACGATATTTGTGGACGTGAAATTTTAAACAAACAGTTTTAGTTTTCTCTCATCTGCATGGAGGAATTAACTCAGACCTTGTGTTTATGATTCCTTTCACATTTGCAACTGGAAGATATTCATCACCAGTAGGAATATCTGACCAATGGAAGTGAATCCTTCCACCACCTCCTCCACCACCACCACTAAGACTGCCAAACCCACCAACACTAGAAAGGATAGAAGAATCACCAAGAGTTAAGGAGTGCAAAAATAGAAGAATTGTACCACCAGAACCACCACCAGGCCCTGCATCTGACAAGCCAGTGATGATGCTAGCTTCTTTGAAATCTTCCCCATCTGCTTCAACTAAGCCATAAACAGACAAACTGACTAGAGCATGCTCCATTGAACCCATAACTGTAGTGGTTGTCATGATGGCAACAGTAATCCAGAAAAAGGTATCAGCAATGTACAAAGTTCAAAAAAAATTTAATGAACATGAATAAGTAGACAACAATGTTAACTGGTGATTGTCAAAAAGTAGATTGTTATGAGATTGATTCAGACATGATAGAGTAAACCACAACTAAGTAAATAATTTTTCCTATCAATCAGAATCCACTCTCATTGAACCTCTTTTACCTAAAATGCTGCAGCAATAAACAAAGTAGAAAGTGTATCACAGGAAAGACATACCTATTATACCACCGCCAGAAGTTGCATAAGGTAGACTGTCATTTCCACTACCACTACCAAGCTCACAAGGAAAATCAGCATTTCCATAGGCAATGCCACCATTAACAACAAGATCTTTAAAACGCCCATCTCCACCCTTTCCACCATGCCCACCACCACCGCCAACACCATTCTCTAATATATTTCCATGCCCAACACCACCTTTGCAGCCTGCAAATAAGTATAACAATGCATCAAGGTGGATTTATCATATTGCATTTGAGTCCCATACTCTATGGAATAGTAAGAGAGAGAGAGAGAGAGAGAGAGATCAGAAAAACCAAGTCATCAGATCCAATATAAAATATATAAACTTATGTGCATGAATGCCCTTTTCTAACGCTTATGATAACATAGAAGAAATCATTTTAAGACAAAACTTTGGTAATGTCTAGCCAGAAATAATAATTTATTCCAAAATGAAAAATATCCCATGTGCAGGAGACTCATATTTAAGCTTTTCAACAAATTATGAAGACAAAAGAAGAATGAAAGACAAGTAAAAATTGGATGTTGATAGCTCTATTGGAAGTTACTCAAAGAACGGCCTCTGACAAAGCAGGTATGTGATATTTTATATAGTCATTAAAACAGCAATTATGCCACTTCCATGCAGCACTATGCAATGGTAAAGTGAAGGATTTAATTAGGCATCCTAAAAGTGCAGAATAAGCATGTAAGTTGACCAAATGTATCACATCAAACATACAAAGAAAAGAAATACTAAGAACCAGGTGTTTAGCTTTGTCAAGGTGACTATGCTGCAAACAATCAATGACACTTCAAGAACAAATGATACATTTGTGATAGTTTAGCGGATAACAGTTTTTTCAACTGAAACAGCAAAATGAGTAAATGGCAAGATGAATTGAAATATCAAAAGGAGATTAACTAAATCTCGGGTGCTTTTGTATAATGTCATACAGTAATATAAATACATATGCAGATATGTATCATGACAAATAAAAAATTAGTGATTTCAACCAAGTTGTTATAAAAAAGGAAAATTATGTAGCAAATGTATTTAGAGAAATATCAAGGATTCCAGATAAAAAAGGAAAACTGTATGGTGACTTAAATAAGCAATAATTGATGCTTAAAAGATGAAAAATGGGCACAGGCTATGTTTGGCAAGGTAGAATGGTATGGAATGGAAATGGATAGTTCCCTCTATTGCTCCAATCAATGTTAATGAATCAATTTAAGATGAGATAATTTTTCCAATGAATGACTTCTGTTCTATCCATTTCATAGTCTTAGGCTGTTTACATGGACAGATGGAGAGGGAAAAGTGCGGAATGAGAGTTGACCTTTTGTCAAAGTGTTTACTTGGAAAAATGGAAAGAAAAGGGTAGTAGTGGCTGTGACCTCATCGCACTATCACTATCACCATGGGCTCCACTGGCATTGCACCTTCTCCCAACCTTTTGCCTCAACTATTGGCATACTCGCAGAGAATTTCACTCAAATAAACTTCACAACAGTGCCACAGGCAAATATGGTAAACCATCTGCAACACATCATTGCAAACAACATGAAACACAAGCGCACACTCCTGGTGAATGAGAGGGGGGGGTGGGCAGGGGTGGAGAGGGTATGATGACCAACTTTTTAAAATCTCATTTTATATCGGAGTATTGATCCCCAAACAAAACGAGATGTGTCAATGCAGGTCAACTGTCCCAAGCCATGTGCTTGTGTGTAGGTTCCAATGTCTCCTATGAAACATAGAATAGTTCCTATGCTAAAAAAAGGGAAAACAATTTATCAAGAAATAGTCTTCTCCCTTAAGTATCCAACAATATCTCTTTGAACATTGAGACACACTAGTCACTGATCCATACACATCAGTTCTCACCTCAACTACATACACATGTCAAAAAAGCTCCAAAAATAACTGATCAATATGAAATAGATTCAGAGTTGCATCCTTTTCAACCAATTACCAACCTAGTGTAAATAGAAAGAATCTTGTCACAAAACTTCGATAAAGAATAATTTGCATATTAATTTTGAAGTTAAAATACAAACCAATTGTCCAAATGAAAGAGACAAATCAAACCATAACATAAAGGAACAAGAATCGAAAGATTTTAGACTTAATTTGACCAAAATGCCCAAAGAATGACTCAAAATGCAGCAAAAATCAAGTGTAACAATGGAAGACAACAACACATCATTCCTTTCCTGAGAAAACAATTCTTATTATCAACCAAGGACAATTAAGCAACAAAATAAGAATGAAACATAAATAACTTTTGGGAATATAAAAAGGGAAAATAGAATTTCAGTAGATTTAAACAGCTCATACCCAAACCAGTTGCACTTATTTTTCCTGTGGGGTACACAACAATGCTTCTTGCTCTATGGAAATGAACAACGGTTCCTTGAACAAGGCCAGCAACATCAATATCTTCAACACGACAAATCTGAAACCAGAAAATATATTAACAATCCAAGAAACTTAATCCACAAGAGAGAGTAATGAAAACATTTTACCTGGAGGGTGAATGAGAGTGAAGTATTAACATTACAGTCTTCTGGTGGATGAACCAACTCCAATGGACAATCTCTTTTCTCACAATTTAGACTTGGGGCCCTAAGAGCAAGTATACATGCCAGACAGCAAAATTTAACTTGTTAGATAACACAATTCAAGTGAACAATGGCAGGTAGATAATATCCTCTGAAAAGAGAGCAAACAAATTACATTTCATCAGTAGTTGCATTTATCAGTGGCCCACGCAGAATGGATCCAGGTCCAACCTACAGAGGATCAAAACAATCTGAGAATTTAAATATTACAGGTAAACATCATAGATATTAAGATATAATCAGCAGCATGAAACAACAGAAATGAGAAAGTGGGTCAGCTGATGATGGAAATATTGGTAGAAAATAGTATCAACCAAAAACTCAAGTTAATCAAATAGTGTAATTGAACTGATTTTCTGACAACTAAAATATTGACAAGCTGAGGTATAAAATTTATTGAGTAATTTGTTGATCTAGAATCCAGCATAACATGTTCAACATTTCCAATAAGCAAAATCTAAGTTTCATGTATATACTGATGTTTGCACATAAAGTAGTATGAGAGCTAAATCAAACCACATGGCAGAGGCAGCAAGAGCATTCTCAAAACAAAGATAAGTGTGTAACAGATAAAGGCAAAGGTTCATTGAGTTAATATAATTGACTTATTTAAATTTCCCCATTTTGCTTATTTTAGTTTGCTTTGCAATCACTCCAGTGTTATTGAGGTTCAAATGATATTCAAAGCCAAGACATAAAGTTGTGCACCAAAAATTTGTCTAGATTAATCAATGATGAGTAAAACAAAATAAGGATAATCTGTCTAAGCATTTAGGCACTGACAACATTGGGGTTGTAGGCATTGGAACAGATACTTTCATCGTTGGTCAAGCACTGCTAATATCCACCATGTCCAACAAAATGCTTGTGACATATCACAACACCACCCTTGATCAGATGAGAGAACTAATAATACATTTAACTTTGTTATGCTAAACAACTGGCTCAAAATACTAAGTCCACGATATTAAAAAAAATTAGCTTGCTCAACTGATAAGTGGTGAAGTGCATTAGCCCAAGTCATCCTTATAACAACCCTTTACTTGTTATCAGAAATAGTATGGTTATTAGATTAGTTATGATATGGCATTTCATTTAGGACATTTTCTATGAGCAATGAAGATATCATGCAAAAGCTAGTAAGTTTGAGCAACCAGCAAACAAATTTTTTCTCTCTTTTTTCATTATAATCATGCTCAAGCAATTTTTCATTGTAATCATGTTGTAGGCATCCACAACTGTGTGAACAACAAAGTTTTTCTCTTTTTGTTCCTTAGGATTCTTGCATAACAAAAAGATGACCTGCTGATTATGATTTGAACAAATTTGATTCTAGGAGGAAAGAGTTGTCAAAAAAGTTACACATCACAAATGGACTCGCCAAATGGAAACAACACCCTCATGGAAACTCAATGTCTGTGAGCTTGGCTCCTCGGTCATCCATAATGATCATGATGGTGATGTCAGTGAACTTAGTCTGCCTCATTATGGAGGGAGTTGAAGGGATTGAGTTGCATAAGAAGCACTCAACATGCAGTAAGCAAGAGTGAAGTGGAGCACCTCACAATCATCATGCCAAGCAAGATTTTTAGATAAGTCATCATAACTGTTATTGTGGGAGTAAAGGGAGTGGAGATTCTTGTAGAAAAGTCAATCTATGTCAAAGAGTGATGCGGGTCAGTTCCATCATCATCCTCAGGGAGGTGGCCAAGTTGGACATTTTCAAGTTATTAATACAAATAATAGCCAATTGATTAATTGCAATATACAACATGGTTAACCATGGTAAATTGCTCAATTGAGATGGGACAGCATGCAATAGGAAAAGAGAGGGGGAGGGTGCGATTCTTGGTAAAGTAAAGAAAATAAATATTTAAAATACTTATCTGATACTGACAGAAGCAATAATGGATGAAATGGAAAAGTTGTAAAACTCAATCAAAATGAAGTTTTTGGATAAAAATAATATCTGCAGCATAGACATAAAAAACTATGTCTAAAACAATGAATCCATGTTGACCTTTTATATAACCTTCATACCCAACATCCAATATGGACTTATTGGACAAGCAATTCAATGGAGTTTCTTCTTAAGTAGTAGCAGAAATGCTAACGGGAGAAAGATCACGGTTTGATAAGAAACCAGATCAACCAAATAACAGACTGACAAATATGACAAATGGACAAGAAGAAAGTACCAAATGACATCAGTCAAGAACAAAAAAAAAAATTGCATAGTGAGTTTTAACTATAAAAGACATTGAGATTTGGTTGGTGATAGTATAAGAATTGATATTCCAAATCATACGAATAACTACATCAAGCAATCATATAATAACAATAGAAAGAAAATAAACATATAACCCATAAACATACATGGATGCTGTAGAAAAGTGACAAGATCAAACGTTGTGCCTCAATTACATCTCCTGGCCCAGATAAATTAAGCAGACCTTGACCATGAACTCCTAGATTTGCATTTGAATGTATGACAGATGATTCCTGTAAAAAAAGTTAACGAATAAAATTTGGCTCATATCGCCAATCCTTTTCCCACCAATGAATCTTGTTTTGAAAAATAAAAACTGATGATGAACAAATTTAGCCCAGAATAAGAACAAACGTACCCTTAGAACAATCAAATTACTCGCTTCAAGCAATGTCGTTGCCACTATTGTATCCTCACCGCCAGTAATGATCATTTTAGAATTCCACATCAAGAGCATTTTAACAGACATTCGTAAAGCACCAAACACCTAAAATTGGACATGAAGAAACAATAAATAGCTGATGTAAGATCAATTACCTTCTTAGATAGCAATTATAAATGCAATGATCAATTACCTAAAATTTGCATGATAAAGTAGGGATGTGGATATCAACAAGGAAAATCTTCAACAAATTATTAGCAATTATCCAATTCATCAATCACATTTATTGATTATTCTTTTTACCAGAAAATTGAAGATCCAGGTTGGCCATTTATCAAATAAAAAAAAATGTCAGGCAGAAAGAAATCACAGATTTCGAAACCATATAATTGCTAAAGTATAGCAGATGAATGATATTATGATAAACTTGTTTATCTAGTTCTTTTCATATTTGGCCAGCTGCATTGAACAGGTAAGTTGTCATCAACAAGGCACTTTTTACAAACTAAATTAGAAAATCAAAAAGACAAACTAAAAAATAATGTATGAATCCGTTCATGAGCCTCCATCCATTGTAAGGCCTACCAATGATTCAATGATCAATGGTGCAGCCTTACCCCCACAATTGCAAATGTCTAGTAGAGTTCTAACCCATGTTACACTAGGTAAAAAAGGAACAACCTTTATCATGGTTCCAAGGCTGAGCTTCAAACTAGCACCAATGAGCAAACAATTGAATTGAGGGGAAAAAATATGTTGCTGATAATATAGTTGCAAAGGAGTAACAAAGACAATGAGAAATAATCATTCCGGGAGAACCTTAATTACTGAGTCGCTCATCAAAAGTTCTTCAGCCATAAGCTCAAACTCGGAATAAGGATAATGAGTCAGACCAAATGTCAATATGCCACCACAAAGTAGACTAAGTTGTCCTTGAACCTGGTAATTACAGAGAGTAGGGTAAGTTGTTCTAAAAGAAGCAAATGTTCTAAAACATGAAGTCAACAATAAAGCATTTGAAACAAGAAAAAAATAACATAGCTAGGTTATTGACAAAACACCAAAACAAGACATCTATACAACCTATACAATATACACATCCAAGCCAATTGCACAAATATTATAAAATCAGATAAGAATATCACTATCGTCCCACATTTAAAACTAGCATATTAAGAATAAACCATTAACAAAACCATGTTAAATAAGAGACATAAAAACATTTTCATTAAAAGAAAATGAATCTAAATTTTAAAATGTATGAAAAAACAAGGCTTCAGGGACATCAGTAGTTTATCTTAGCTGAATTATCATGAAATCATCATAGTTTCGGCATACAACACTTTTATCCTAATTTACCAGTTAGACCAATTACAACCATATGAGACAAAGCAAGTTTGATATATTTCAAAAAATAAAATAATCCTCTAAACGTGTAAGCACCTGAAGCTAGATGAATCAATGATATCCCAAAAATATTGCCAAATGCAAAGAATTTCAATTTTTGTCAAAGCTTGCCAGCTCTAGTAAGTTCTGAAGTTTCAAAAAGTCCTACCAGTCTCTCAAAACTATTTGGAGCCATCTGGTTATAGGCATAGTTCTACACCATCAGTACCTAAAGCAACCTTGTAGTTATTTTCACCAGAAAGTGGACAGATATTGACTGTGTTTTAAGAGAAACCACAAGAAATAGTTTAAACAATACCTAAAGCAATCTCTGTAGAAATTCTTAAGTATTTGTATCACTTAATAATATGATTGCAGTTATGAAATTCTTAGCTATCATGCCACCCATAAGCATGGAAATGATAATATATGCTGTTAAATTCTATGCATTTATGTCCTCTAGCAATTTTTGTTTCTTCAATTACTACTAAATTTATCTTGTTTTACAGTTTCCAATTTATAAAAGATCCATCTTTAAGAAAATAAATTTTCATATAAGCTGTAAACATTTGTCTAGCATAGTACTCGTTTGCACACCAAACTCATTTCCACAAACTAGAAGTATGCAAATGAATTGCATACTTGTTTCTTTTACACAAATATTAGTATAATTATTTTTCTGAAGGAGGGCTTTGACGTAACGGTAAAGTTGCTGCAATATGACCTTGAAGTTATGGATTCAAGTCGCGGAAATAACCTTTTGCAATACCGAGCAAGGTTGCGTACAATAGACCCAATGTGATCCGACCCTTCCTAGAACCTCGCATTGATGGAAGCTTATCCACTAGACTGCCCTTTTTATTGGTATAATTATTTTTCTGATCAGATATCTCTTTGCAGTACTGAATCTCCATTAGTAGGATTAATGTAGTTTTCTAACATTTCAACTAACCATAACATTTTTAAAAAATCAACCATTGATAAACCCTGAACTGTCAAAATTAAAATCCTGAGAGCAAGAATTATTCTCTTCATGAAATTTATTAAACCAACAATAGCAGCAAGTGGGTCTCTTCATATACTTAAACACCAAAATCCTCTTTTGCTATCTTTTATTAATATTTTGGGCAACCTGAATGCTAAGGGCAGTTCCTCACATAGTACATTTGGATTTTGGAAAATGATACTGCTCAACACACAAAATAGCATTCAAGCAAGAAAACAGACCTGTACTCGACTCCACAGTAGAGGAACAGCAACTTTGGCACAATTCCTGATAAAAACATTTGTCCAAAGTGGCTGATAAGGAAATTCTAGTAGAAGTGTATCAGTCTGTGTTGTACGGTTGTGGTTGCTAACTATAAGGCTTTTAGGAACTGAGTCATAAAGTGTTCCAGCAGCACCAGCATTATCAAGACAGCCAAAACTCTTTCCACCGATTCAGAAGAAATTAAAAGAACAAGCCCAAAAAACATTATGAGAAGGAAACACAGAGAAGAAGCAACTTA
>JBAMHZ010000003.1:0-12803 GCA_037177395.1 Alpinia galanga | reverse complement strand
GGCACAAGATTTTAAACCATGGGCGAGATGTTAACCTTTTAAAATTTTGCTCCAATGTTAAAGTTGCTCAAACCATAACCAAATTGGACTGGTGCAAGAATGTCATTTGAACTTTAAAAACCACTAAATAATATCACTAAGTCGTACTCATTTGAACTTTAAAAAACTCTATTATGATTTTGTTCAACTATCATGAGTATACGAGAATATGAATGGGGGTAAACATCAGGGAAAAAAACACTATGACTAGAAGGTTGTTAAGATGGATTAATACATACCTGTGACCAAATCATAACACCAGCTAGGAATGACAGTGTATGTATGATTTCATTCTTTGGATTTAAACCCAAGTACAAAGCAAAGTCCCCAGATAGCTGTTGTGAAATATATAAAGCAAATGAAACAATTATAACAAAATGATAAGTATAAAACAAAACAAAAGCTACTGCTTTACCTTCCAAAACCAAGGTAATATTTTATAGTATAGAATTGCAGTGTCCATCACTATGGTCACAGCTTCATGAACAAAGTGAAAGTAGCTGAAGAATCAAAGGCAAGAGACATGTTATAGAGATGAAAAATGGTCTAGCTAACATAATATCTGAAAAGTAATCTAAAGCCGAACCAATCAAGTATTAAATTTGGTTGTGCACAAAAGACTACACGTTACTAAAACTGCATCATTTGGGGCAAAATCATATCAGTATAAGATACAACAACAACAACAACAAATCAGTATAAGATAAGTAAATAAAATAAACCTTTTATCAATGCTATAAGCTCGAGCTCTTTCAAATTTTTCATCACTGATTACTCCCGCGAGTGGCTTAGGTAAGTTGGGTAGTTTAAGAGCTGCATGTTGCCGAATATCTAAGTATGTTTCAAAGATGTACATCAAGATCATAAAGCCTGCCATAAAGTGAAAAATTAGTCAATGCCCAAATAACACAGTGTACAATTAAGAAGCGTTAAAATCCCAATGTCTTTGTATGTAAGAAAATCTGCAAATGAGGTTTCATATTTGACATAGATCGCTGAATTGTAACATGGCGACTAAATTTCCTGGTATGTGAAATGTGAAATTAATCATTTCGCAAGAAGTTAATCACAAAGGATGGAAATGTAAAAAGATTCTCTATATGGTATACTGTCCAATCTTTTTAGAAAGAAAAACGTATCAATATTTTTACTGAATCTAGCAGGAAGACCTCAATTAAGTTCATTGGTGGTATCAAATTCGTCCCGCTAAACCCAAACAATTTGAACTCACATCCTTCCGTTGTCGGTAGAAGGAAAACCTCAGTCTTTTCAAGATATTGTTCATAAAACCTAGGTGCCAATCACAGTACTGAAATATGAGATAACACAAATCTAACGAAACAGCACTTTTGATCAACCTCGGGTGTCGTTCTTATATTGCAGACACCAAAATAAACAACGATCTATTATTTTATGAAAGAAAAAAAATCGACATGGAAATGAAAAGTGAAGCCGCAGAATATAGAAGGGCTAAATTCCGACAAACGCCTCGCATTTCCCAATCAGGAAATCTCCTGGACGAACCAGGAACTCAAAATCGAGCAACCCCAATGGGACAACCCCAAAACCCTCGGGAGATCACCAGAGGCAAGAGAAGGTGCTCACCTAGGACAGCCTCGAGGTAAGGGAACGCCATCCTTTGCGGAGAGGAAGAAGAACAAGAGAGAAGCGTCTGATCGGGTTAATGGCGAGAAGCAGCCGACGTCGCCGAGAACAGCGTCGTCTGCGATCGCGTAGAAACTGCGCGATAAGGAACTAATTGTGACCTAATAACCATTAACTTCCTATTAAAAAGGCCCTCGATTTTATTAATTATGCTTAATTGCAGCCCGAGATTTTTTTTTTTATTTTTTTTTTTGGTAAAGTTTCAGTAGCTGAGGTTGGGCACAAATGTTCCTCGTGATTTACTTCCTTCGTATTGATTGTAAAACTAATTGACTGAGGCGCTGAGGACGAGCAAATCGCCTTTATGCACAATAGTAGTTGGGATTGGATTGTATTAACTGTGAACTTATCTGTATTTAGTTTTTTTATTGACTGTATTTAAAGTATGTGCTACCATAATTTTTATAATAATTTTAGTATGATCGTCAATAATATGAATGTATGAAATCACACACATTCTAATTAACCATCTTTTTCTAAAAAGAAAATTCTTGCTATATAATAACACTTGACAAATATTGAAGAAAATTTTTTCCATTTGACTTGTTAATTAATAAATACATCACAATATTTCATGAAAAGGAAAAAAACAGACAAAAATCTAGTAATTTCCATCACAATATTTTGACAACATGAAAGAAGAATAGTTGAACTAGCTAACAAGGCCGTGGGAAGTCGACCGAAAAATGTGTTTTTCTCTTGGGTTTGTTGAATTTATAATTAAAAAATAAAATTCCTAGAAGGATAAAAGATAGAAAAATAAAATAATTGTTACAATTTTTACACTACAGATCAACCAAGCCCTTCTTCAACCTGCGACACCAGCATTTCCACGTCCATCCACCAGTTGCAGTCTTCAACAGCTTCCTCATCCTGCAGAGTGGCACGCAATGTGAAACTAATAAATTATTAAACTCGCCAAAAAAAAAAAATTGTAACGCATTCGGAACCATGAAAATGTTCTCGGTTATTGCAATAACAGTTGAGCAATTCTAAATGAATATTAACAAAATGATCAGAACTGGAAAAATACTAACACATGCATGATCACAAATTTCCTTTCTCGCCGTGATTCACAGTTTGCATTTTGTTTAGGGGAGGGGGTTAGTGGGCAGATCTGATTGATTGTGGTGATTTTTCAGGAAATCAAGTGGTTAAGTCAGACCATGATCAGCCAGCAAAGAAAGATATATACAAGGAACATTGAGGTTCGAGGTATTAACTGAATCGTGTGTGGATGGGGATCGCCATATAGAATCTTGCATCCTAGTTAATGTTATTCACCGTACACAAATCTAATGAAAATTAGCAAGGTCTGACCAGAATTCCAAAATCAGGTGCATTCCTCGAATTTTCAACACAATCTGCATACTTCATGGCTTCCTGCAACCAGCTATTTTCTTCCATACAGCTCTCGTTTACCAACTGGTCGTGGCTTCCACCGAGATTACTATTGATGTTTGTGTCCAAATCCTCCCTGATATTACTCATCTCAGTTGAATTTAGCAATGGAACATTGTCAGGAATCACATCACAAGGTAATGGCCGTAAAGGAGACCGATAACCTGTTACAAGTAGTATATTAAGTAGTGTAAAAAAGCTTGTTCGATATATCTAAGCGAGTTATACCAGAATGACAAACCATACCTCGACAATCAGGGTCATAACACTTCTGGTAATACACAGCTCTATGAAGATCGGCAACGTACATAACTGAACCACAATCAAGTGAGACCAATGATAGACATTCACAATGTTAGCCAACTAAAATACTGATAAGTAATAGATGAATGTTGAATTGCAGTCAAGCACGCAACAAGAAGTAGAATTGTGAATTTATAGCCACCCACCTTGAAGCCCTAGGTACAACTGAAAGAAAAGAGTAGCAAACATTCTAATCACTGACAGTCTGAGGTGAGGTAGAGAGGACCAGCAAAATTATTGTCGTACAAACAATCAAAACAAGTATCTCAAGAGAACGTCAAATCTCAATCTGTACTACCTGGCAAAGGAGCAATATAGCAAGCAGTACATAAGATGCACAGTACACCATCCAGGTATACTACTACCATACCAGTTCAATCCCAAGTTTGACTATGAAACCATGATAAAGACTTCAAAATAATGTATTCGAAGCTGAACAATGTCATTTCAGAAAAGCCAAAACCACAGCAAGTTGAGCAAATGTTGTACAAGGAAAGATTCTAGAGCAATGGTCAACCAACAAATTACCATGATTGCTTTTATGTTCTCTACCAATCCTCTCACAATATCTGCTTCTTAACATACTGTAAACAATTAGACCGTGAGATGAAAACCAATACCAACTTCGAATTTTTCCTGGAACAACAGAAATAATCAAATCAATACCAGATTTATGTAATCATGGAACCATAAATAGCTATACCAAATGTAGAACTGAATGTGAAGTAGCAACATATACCAGCAGCCAAATCCAAGGGCCCCAAAAACATAAATACAAAAAATTCAGAAGGCTCATTATCTGTGAGTATCTAAAGGAATACCTAAAGCATTCCCTGATGATGCTATATATTCCACAAATGCATCTAAAGCTGGAAATGGAGATTTTCCTGAGGTGTATGTGTTTGGAAAATCACTTCTATATACATCAAATGCAGCATATTGTGAAACATCTTGAGCTTGTTGTTGAACCTGATCTACAAACAATCAAGATTTAGAAAGCACAATAGTAAGAAAATGAAGGAGCAACAAATTCTACAGAAAGTTAGAAACACTAGACAGAAACTGGTTTCATAGGGTCACACTCTGTTTTAAGAAATACAAAAAGGGATTGCAATGTAATAACAACCAAGACTTTTAAAAGAGCACAATGGTGATAAAATGAAGCAGTAAATTTTTACACATTTGCAGAGTGTTGATTTCATAAAGGCACCACATTTTCTTAAACAATAGAATAAATAATTGCAAAAAAGTATATCAATTAGGATTTCTTGAGAATAGAAGATCAGTAACATGATAAAGACAAGCACTTGCAATTGCAAACATCACAGCATTCTCTGGTAACCAATGACATGAGAACTTACATAGTGACTCAAAATACCATGAAATGCCGGATTACCTTCAACATTTGCTACTCAAACATTGTCCTATTTCAGAACCAGACTGTTATAGTACAACACCACTAAGAAATGCTACACACTCCTAACGCTACTAAGAAACGACACAATTTTGCAATTTTTGTAATAAGTGAACAGTAGGATATTTCATTATACAACAGTAGGATTCAAGTTGTTATTTATGGATATTTCAAAAAAAAAAAGCAGAAATAAAAAGAGAAATCAATGAAATGAGGAATTTGTGAAAAGGTAGTTCATCATATAGGAAAAAAGCAATGATTTTTACAGGATAATAGTGTGCATAATTGGATATTCATTTAGGAACCAAGAATTTGTAGATTGAAAAAGTAATAAGCTATTTTGAATCAGAATAACAAAGGAAACTGTATCTATAGCAGAATTTCAAACTACATCATTTCTTACTCTGAGAAAAATGGCTCTTGATGAAGAAAATAGTTCAAAAGTGACGTACTGCTTATGACAATCAAACTGCTCATATCAGTAAAGTGCTGAAGTCTTTTCAACCCAACAATATCATTCAGCATTTATCATATTGTTTTGCGTACTAGAGTAGGTTAGGCCACCCTATGATATTTGTTCCTAATATAAGCTCGGCAAAACTATCAACTACACCATTCAAGTTCTTTCTGTGATCACTTAGTAAAAATATAAATGAAGAATATAACACACGAATAGTAGATTACCTCAAAATCAAAGCACAAGGTTTTTCTGCAATCCGCATCTATTTGACAGACTAAAAGTTTACTGCAATCACGGTCCATTCTGCAGATTAAGGATTCCATGAACACTTCCTGTTTACTCTGTAATAGAATAATGCAGGAAAAATGAGATAAATCATGAATTCTGAGCTTCAATGAGCTAATAAAAAAGGAGAGTGAAGGATGTAAGACAGCTTTAGACTACCTGTATGATTTGCATCAGTCTTACAATGGAAGAATTAGTGAAGTTAATGGAATCAGGTTCATGTACTGAGTCTAGTTAAAAGTTAAAACTCAAATGAATAAATAAGCATAAGCCTAGTAGGAGGTAAACCCAATAGAGTAAAAATTGTCAGTTCTTAAATTTCCTGCAATTATGATCTTGACTTTTCTCCAGAAGTAATTTTCTTATCTATTTTCCCTAGTGGTTGAAATATATATGCAAATAAGATGATTTATTCAAATTAAAATACTAGAGATTTTCTCATAAAAGGAATTTGTGACTCAAAATCTATCTAATAAGTACAAATAACAGATAAGTCCAACACAAACAAGTCATAATAATATGACCTGTTTATCATACAAATAGAACAAAGTTACAGGTAAAAACAACATTGAAGAAGAAATACTCACCATGTTCTTACATTTAAAGCGTTCAGTAGGCAAAAGAAAAGAATTCTTCCCAGCCTTTGAAGAGAAAGCTAGACGGAAACAACGATTTCGAGAATAGACAGCATTGTCAAGAAAAAGCTGAAGATCAGGAGAGCTGATGTCTTTCTTGACATACAATTTGTCAATCTGTGGGACACTTCCCCTTTGACAGGTGATACGAGAACACACCTAATCAGCAAAAAGTGAGAATTACATATACATTTACATAACTAAGCAAAAAATACATAGTATCCAATAATTAAAATTGATGAAATTGTAATCAAAGCTTCCAACAATATTCCCTTTTTAAAGGGAATGACTTGACAATTTATAAATTAGGACAAATAAAAAAAATTCAAATAATGTCAGCATTTGACAACCTTGCAAATCCAATATCTTTGTTTTCAATTATTTTATGCAACCTTTTGTTTCAGCAGCTTTTGGTCGTTCATCTATCAAAATTCTAAAAAGGGTAAAAGAAAGCAGGTGCATGTAAAACAGCATAAGCAGAAAGGGACATGGAAATCATTCTAACTTGTAAAAATACTCAGCATTCATTTTCCAGTTATAAGATCTAACTCTAACATAATTGTTCAGGCTACTTTATGAACAGTTAATTGCCCAAATTGGAACTCAAATCTTTAAGTAATTTGATTAATCATGCCAAACAGTGGAAGCAAAGAAGCTGCTACACAGCTGAACCTGCAAATCAAGCTTAAATCGCATGTAACCATGATAAATTTTGGGTCCAGTGGCATAATGAATATAAAACAGTATTAAAAGTTCCAAGAGGTTCTCAAATAGAATAATAAAGCCATTGTTGGACAAATTCACAATCAACATTTATTCTCCTGGCTAAGCCCAACTATAATTGATTGTTAATCAGTTGCTTGTCAGATAGACATTCTCTAAATTCGAACTTGAACATGTCAATACCTAATATCATGTCAAAGCTATCGCTTGATCCCACCAATGTAAATTTTACAGTTGTAGTTGCTTGGGTCAGGTGGCATGGCAGGGTCAGAAGCATCTGTCTGATAAGTGACATTGGAAAACTACCTTACAGTTGTTCTTGAAAGAAATGGATCCACTTTATAACTAAGGAATCAATATGACATGGACCTTGGCAAAAACTTCTCTCTTTGATCTGGTAAGTGAAAACATAAATGGTGTCTTCCAAATTTTACAAGGGACTTATGCCAAAAAAATGTGAGGCAAACAACTCTACAGGTGGAAATATTTTATGAGAATAAAGAATTAGAATAAAATGTTCTACTAATAAGATTTTTCTTCATTACAAAAACCTAAAATACCAGAACCAGGAAAACTCCAAATGAGATTCTCTCTTTTATGGAATATAACAAAAACTTGCTGGAAATATAAATTGTGCAGTTAACAGATTTAAATAGAAATAATAACAATGAGAAATTTCTTGATATCATAAAAGTTACAAGGATATAGAAAACAGTAATGACTTTATAAACCTTCAAGTACCTCCATAACAAATGCACCAACATGCGAGTTATCCTTGAAGGCGACTTTTGGTATGCGAATAATCACATGGCGTGAAAATTTTACTGCAACATGAAATTTACTTTAACCAAACTAAACAATTAACTCATGGTTTAGGTGCATATCTAATCAGTCCTATGCTAGTTTCTTTGGAGCCAACAATTCAGAAGAAATAGGGGAAAAACAACAACAAACTAATGTTCAAGAGATTGAATTCCATATGAATAAATTAAAATTAATAGCAGTTTAATATCACACAGTAATTGTACAAAATTCAAAATTATTTACATTTTTTACTCAATTCTTGCATAACAAAACACCTCCAATTATATCAATGCATTATAAAAGTGGACATTGATGACCATGATAATGCTGATTAATCTGACATATGAAGGTAATGTAAATCTATATACAGATTTAGGATCTAACTAATATCTGAACTAGGATATAGGTAGATTGCATCATAGAAAGCAGATTAGTTATAGAAAAATAGATAAAATGTTTAAGACAAGAAGGACAGATTACGGTAACAGGCAATATGTAGATGAACAAACACAAAGGAGATACCTGGTGTGGATGAATCAAGTTCTATGATCCATCCATTATTTCCTTCAATTGAATACTTGTCAAATAAGAGATCATAAGTAAATAACACCAAGATGTCCACCATTTCGTCGACATCTTTGTCAGCATTGACTTTCTTATCGAACTCCAAATCAAAATATAAGTGGCAAGGCATACCCTGTCAAAATTAATTTGTGAAACATCAAGTTATTTTTAGTATATTACAAATTTAAAAAAGAAAGGCATGTATGATATTAAAAAAAAATTAATCAAACGAGTGATTCTATTTCATATGATTAAGTAGCATGCTTGCCATTTTTACTCCTTTACACAAGCCAGAAGATAAACTATCAATGCCATTTTTACTCCTTTACACAAGCCAGAAGATAAACTATCACCTCTTGAATGACTTCGTAGTGATGACGTAACTTAGAATCCATACCTACATACCTGCAATGGCAAAAGAAGCTTTCACATTCTACAGAAACTAATTCAGACAAACTACTGAAAAGGAATTATGGTAACATGAGTGTTTTAATATATTGCTATATAGTGTTCCAGAAAATGCTCCGATCATGTTTTTTATTTTGAGTTCTCAAGTAATTCTGCCTTTGCAATCAGAATAACATATGAATGGTCTTACTGAATAGAATTCAAATTGAACATTTCAGATTATGAAAAGTCCGCATCGCATAATAACCTTCTCCAGAATTCATTGTATGTAGAGGCAAGAAACCTTCTTTGTCCACTCAAGTGATCTTGATAACTAAACAGTTTAGCTTGTGTATGCCCTTTCAAGAATCTGATTGCTTCCTCTTGTCTTGGGAAAGTTGCCCAGACATCTTTCCTGCATAGGGTATAACAATTAATTGAAACCGTGAACAAAATTTAGTCCAAAATATTATATTTTAAAATGATGGTCAGCCTTATATGAACCAGCTGGAATTTACCAGTCCAAAACAAATATCAACATTCAACACCCACTAGGATATAAAGTAAAGTCATTTCTTAACTTACTGTTTGGATCAAAGAGAACAAGAAGAATGCAAGCCATCGATGTTATAAAGTGGCATTGGGAGGAGAGAAAAAAAACATCTAAGAGAGTATAGCATAAAGAGTTACCTTGAAATGAAGTCATTTTCCTCATTGAGATCAACATGAATCTCATGCAACAATCGAAGCAATCGTGATGGTCTTTTAACTGGAGCTCCATGTGGAGACCCATAAAAAATTATAGGAGAAATCTGCTTCCCACTCTTTAGTTTGATCGCTGCAGACATATATGCACCATGCTGAGGATATGAATGACATAATTAACAATGATTATAATTTTTAAAAGTTTATAATGATGACTAAAGGTTGCAATACTAACATCTTATGAAAATTAAGTGGCTAAGAAGTAACTCACGTATTCACAAGGTCTTGTTTCAAACTATTCAGTTTACCCAAACTGTTCCTCAGAAAAAGCACATACATCTTTAGAAAAGTGATTATATAATATAATACATTGTTTAAGATCCCATACCATACTATGTAGCATCATGTGGCACTAGATGGATTTGTCAAAATGTATCAATCCAGTATATTACTAAAATCATAAATTGATTGACACTAGTAATCTCTTTTTTGTTGCATGCACCAATCTTGTTGATGACTACCATGGCAAGCCAATAATAAGCATGACTTGGCATACTACAATACGTGTCAAGATGAATTCAAGTGATGTTTCTTTTTTAGCCTTGTTTCGCACAAATTTTAATATGATTATCTAATAATTTTACTTTTATAAATGGTGTAACGATAAGTAGATGGCAACTGGAGAAAATGATGACAAGTTCAAGTACAAAATTCACAAAAGGATTGACATCTGACTTCTTTTTGGCAATAAGTAATGCATGCAAAGTACGTACTGCATGCTTCTATCACTTGCAATTAATAAGAAAATCAGTTACCCTTCGGGTAGAAGACAAAGGCTAACACACAAGATGCGATCTTTTTTCTAAATTAGATTTTCACATTAATGCAAAATGAGAAGTCCGGCAAATACCTTCTCTTTTTCACCCGAATCCTTACAGGATTGCTTAGATGAGCTTGGCATTGAAACTTCAGGCACCTCCCCTCTCCCCGAGGTCACCTTCTCGAATCTCGCGACCGAGAGCCTTCTTTCTCTGACTGCCGATTCTGGCACACAAATATCTCCCAAGATCAAGCCGGTTACGGAGAAAGAGACCGAAATCGGGCCTCAAGTGATTAAACTAAGAATAACAAAGGAATCAAAATGGACCGATTTGGGCTTCTCACCAGGGGTGGAGACTCCGCACTTGAAGCAGGCGAAGAGTCGGTCGACGTCGTCCTTTGGGTCGTAGGCCATCTTTGTGAGCCGAGCGCTGGCGACACCGATGCCTCCGCGTTGCCTTCCTCTCGCGCCGGTACGGCGAACGAGCAGAAGCGACAAGATCGGCAAAAGCATCGGCCGGTGTGGCTATAAAGAGTTTGAGCGGGAAGAGCGAAAAAGAGAAGAAAAAAATGGGCCTTCCTTTCAGAAAAGCCCATTATCTTGCTTGTTTATTAAAAAAACTTATTTTAAAATTTTAAATTCGCAATCTTTAAATTATAAAGTAACAATTTTACTACTAGACACCTCTTTCGCTTAAATTGATATCTTACAACGTCTCTTCCTATACATTCATGCAAAGTAAAAAAGAATGCATATTAACTTCTCACTCCCTGATTTGTCACTATCATTTGTCATTATCCAATTGAAATTCAATCAACGTCAAAGTTTGATTAGGCTACGGATAGATTTCAATCACGATTTGATTGGAATCTGACCAATTGTGGCCGCCAACGACTGCGACACTGGTGGCCACTATTGACTGTAATTCAATAGGATTCAGGTTAGAATTCAGCACCAAGATCTCTTAAGATTTAGGAATTAGCTATAGTGTTATCGTCGTTTATGTCAAAGAAATTGAATGTCGATCAAACGTCAATTGTGCCACCACACACAAGCACGCATAGGGTCGACATATTGATAAAAAAAATAAATATATAGAAGAATAAAAAATATTATTTTAATTTGGTAAAAAAAATATATAGACATAGCTTTTGTATATTTATTTTTTAAAATAAATTATTTAAATTTATCAAAATCACTTCAACATAATTAAATTCACCGTAAAACTATTTTAACAACGATTAATTGACTATTACAGTAAATTAATAGTTGATATTAAATTTTATGATAAATTTCATCGTATTAAAGTAATTTTATGGTAAATTTTATTGATTTGTTTACTAAGTTGAAGTAATTTGTATATATTAAGAACATCTTCGATTTATTTTTTTTTTTTAAAAAGTGTTTATGAATTTGATAATTCGGGATGCCTTTTAATTATTTTTTTTTAAAAAAGTTGTAATCTAATAAATTGTTTCAAAAGTGATTAAGAGAGACAAAAGATAACAAAAACAATGGCTTCAATTACAATATATACTTTACATAAACAAAGTGTTTATCGTTAATAAATATTTTTAATTTGGATTTATTATTAAGTAAAAAACTACACGTCAACTTATCGATTGTCTGCGACAAGACAACAACTTCATCTTATCATTTGACTGTACTGCAATTATAATAATAATTCGATGCGTTGAAGATCAAAAACAAAGACACAAAATGATGGATAAAAATATGATTAGGTTTAATGACGTGAGAGAGTAGCACTTTAAATAGTTCAATTAGTTTAATTAAATATGATATTTATTGCTAACCGAGACACAAGAAGCAAGAATGGGATCGATCACATAAACAGGGGTGGATGTCCTAGAGTAATGAGTTGAAGGCCCTCGTAATCACCGGATCCAAGCAACTGAAACAAGCATTAAGAATAGAGCGATAGGGGACGTCAGAGGCACTCCGATATTACCACTCCAACACTCAAGTTAGAAGGTGGAAGAAACCTAAGCACGTAGAGATCAGTATAGAAAGGGGGGGTCGAACCTGTCCTCATTCCTTCTCTGCATCTCTTTATATAGAATAATCAGTTAAAATGCTTTGACAATGGCATGAGATAGCAGAGAATAAAGAACATCATATCTCCATTAATGCAATCCTCGCGATGAGATATAACTCCATAAATGCTATAAGCAAACAGCTACTAGAAGACAATACCTCATAAATGCTCATAAATGGTTGGTATGGTAGGGAACTTTTGCTGTCGAATACCACATAAACTATGGAAATAAGTGACATATTAAATTGGATATAAACAACTAGAACGTCTTTCCGGAGTATAACATGAGACTAATCGAGAAATCTCTTGCCGAGACATGAATAGAATTCGTCAAGAGATTTATTTCATGACCTATTTCATCTAGCTTTGGGACCTGAATAGTTCTCAACAGTATCAATATTAATTGTACAAAATATTTTTTTGCTCTTCATTTTGTGGGTCGCATTACCTTTGCTAGCTCTTACATTTAGACTATCCTAAGTGCTTAATTAATGGCAAAACAGTTATAAAGAATTAATTGTCACCTAAGATATCAAGTTGAA
>JBAMHZ010000002.1:5401691-5430234 GCA_037177395.1 Alpinia galanga | reverse complement strand
ATTTATGCGTGTCATCCTTGCGCAGGGGCCATGCTAATCTTCTCTGTATCGTTCCAATTTTATCGGATGTCTCCGAACAGACAACTCAACAGCAGCAGAGATTCAATAAATTGGCTTTCTTTATTGGCGAAACGTCCAATGTGGGACTAAACCTACTTAGTGACGTATGCGATATACGTGCTGATTTCAGCCCGCCCGTCGAGGATTTTTTTTTCCCCTCTCTGTACATAACTGTTCGACCAGACTAGGATTGGAAATTCTGGCTTTATCTTTAGCTTAGTTAAAAACAAGAACGAACAGAACGATTAGTCAAGTTACAGCGGTATTAACTGACGCCAAAACACCAATTGCCTTCGCTAAAAATGTTTATTGATGTTGCTCTTTCTTGTTATTTGGGTTAGTACCTGCTAATAACTGTCCAAGATGGGATTAAGGTTTGCAAAAGTAGAAACGTAGAATCGATGCTTGAATTTGTTTTTTGTTTATTTGAACACTTGAAGCTAACAAGTTCACCTGGTAAAAATTGACGACAAAATGTCACACTCTAACAAATCCTACGATGGAATTTTAATACTTCAAAAGCAAATGCATACAACAACACTTCTAAATCGATGAATCCGATGCTCTTCTACACCTACTTGAAGAAGCAGCTAATGGAGCATCTCATATAATTCTGGAATAATAGGAATAGAGATACAAAATGTGCACTGAGTGGAAGCATCAAACAAAAACGAGACAAAGAAATTATTGAATTCAGTAACTATGGTTTCTCCCCTACGCACAACAGAAAAATACCATCAACAAATCCTCGAGGATAGATATAAACACAGCACAGAGATTACTTGCCGAAGGAAATACATAAAGCTGCTATAGAGAGGTAAAACTTATAAATTGGTTGCCAATATATGATATTGGTGTTACGGAATGGTGGCTCATGGAAACACAGCAAGGACTTTCAAAAACAGAAACACAGACTCATTGATCAGGAAGATTGCCAGTACTCTTGGACAGCAAGTTCTATTGGAGATGTGTCTGCTTGGTTGGTGGTAGAGCATGCAGCTGAGATTGAAGTTGCAATTAATCCTATGAAGTTGACAATCCCTCCCTTCAGAAATTTTAAAAGAAAAAGATTAATCAACCACCAATGTATATAATTCTACTTGCTGACAAATGTGAAAAATCAACCAGAGAATGTTATATTTACCACTTGAATAACTAAATGCAAATATATGACAACTGGTCAACATGATAGGAAGAATCACTTCTTTTACAAAAGTTGCTTCCAGTGGCCTCAACTCATCAGTTTAATCAGGGGGAAAAAGGACAAAACATGCCATTCTAGAAAGGAACAAACATAACAACAGAAATGAATATGCCCCTTTGCTTTTCAGGTGACAAGCTTCATGAAACGAATGTGAACCTTCTCTTGAGTGGGATTATGGAGCCGTTAAGTCATCCTAGCCTTTGAGCTGCAAGTCTAACGTTGTGTTTACTTCAGTGGAGTGGGTTAAGATCAGAGGGGAACCCAAAAAAAATGGTATTTACTTAAGTTCATGGATAGATGGAAGAATCCTGAATAAAGACTCCTCAACTGATCCTTTCCAGTGAAACCAATCCATCAAGAGTGAGTGAATGGAGACTATGAGAGAAAGTATGGAAACCAACAATACAGCCACTTTTCTTCAACACATCTGTCTACTTTTCATTTATGCCATCACCTTCTGCCAAGTAAACAAAAAATGGAACCTTCTCAACTTCTCTTTCAATAAGTTCCTTATCTTCATCTCATCTGGGACTAGAAACCCTTAACGATCTAGGCAAACCAACATGATAATATTGCAGCATATCTCTAGGGCTGACCAGAGGCACATCCACATCCCACATGACTCTATGAACATCTTAACCATCTCCACTACCTCCTCATAGCCTCTTTTGGATTTCATCAATTCCATCAACTAATGAGGAATTCCATCAGCTATAGCACCATAAGATGGCTTAGCTATGTTTGATTAATACTACAATGCTAAAAAAAACTTTGATGAAAAAAATAATTAACCATAAAGTTCAATTCGCAAAAATATATGTCCAATTAGAATACTTAGACCAGAAATAAAACAAAATCCTAAACATAAATTCTATTCGTATAAAACATATGTTTAATAGAACATATTTGAGCAAACCCATATCTACTATTTGGAATACTCGATATATCATGAATGTGATGAGTTAAGAGTCCATAGAGTATTGAAACACAAATAATTGTTCAGGTAAACAATTTATCTTCATGGCTCAAATTTTCAAATCTCAAGTGTGATGCTAATTTCAATCCAAATTCAAAATATATTCTCTAGGTGTCAGCTTACATTGATGTATGAAACAAGAAGGCAAAGGACTGACTGTCCTAACCTATGTTTTTACATGAATTGACAAATTATACTTTCCTATTGATATAATTTCTTTGTTCTTGAATCAAATGTAGTCACAACTCCCTCAAAAAATATTAATCACTTTATATTGTCTCATTAAGATTTTAACATTGAACTTCAAGGTTCCATATGCTTGTTTCATTACCAAATTGTCATAATCTTTTATTGTTTCACAACTTATAATGTTTGCTGAATCTGACCTGACTTTCTACAAAAAATTATGCATCACAAAGAATACAAAATTGTTTTGAAGAAGATGACTGCATATTGCAAAGTAAGGACAATTGCCTTAATTCAGTTTGTAATTGTTACCAATGAATTTATGTTTACATTTGCTTTATAACTTTAATGATGTGACATCTTCATGTTGTCTCTTTTAATAATATTTGAGGCACTGTAAAACTACATTTTGATAAGAAACTTATGAGTATGGTTATGTAATTAAATCATATTTTCTCTACTTAGCATGCAAGTTACATATGTAATGAGTCTTGGGATAATTGAATATTTTTTTTCCAGATTAGTTTTGTTAATACGTTTATTCTACTTTTACCATGCATGTATAGTAGCCTTAATCTTACCACTGTAACTATTTCTTTCAAGTTTTCGTTATATGTGTGTTTCATACTCTCAAGCTCTATATTCCTGCAAGCAAGCTATGTATAGCTTGCAATAGAGCTTCATGTCAATTGTATCAACTTATGTACCACTCTTTGTGACCCATATTGGGTGATAAAGTAGTGTCAGGTATCAAAAGCATCATCCATGTACTGGTCTCAATTCTAGACATATCATTGGAATAATAGGACTTGCCTGTATCTCTTGGCTTAGATTTAAATATGTTAACAAGCCTACCCATTTCCATCTATCTGGTTAATTAATGACCAAATAAATAAGCTTTTGAAATTTGTTTATTCGATCACAAATAACATACATAAGCTCTTAATAAATGAACTGTTATTTAAAAAGGGTTTGTTCACTTACAGTTAAAAAAAAGTATCTCCATCTTATGAATCCCCTCATCTAAATCTAAAGGCTAATATATAGTGTAATTTCATCAAGCAAACCAAGATCTTAATAATTCTGGTCATTAACAAATCGAACTTCGCCACATGGACAATGAAGTGTTGAAGTTGTGAGAAAGCAGACCTCACTGGCTGATTTCAGAAGATCGTCATTACCATTCAATCTTATCTAAGATACTGACAAAAACACAGTTTTACATAGGTAATCTCTCTATCTTCTTAACACAAGGAGATAAAGATGAAGTCTGTTATGAAAGCTAACATGATGTTTCTGTACCTCATTGGGCAGGAGGGCCTCCAGTGTTTCCTAGACCCATTTTTTGTCCTAACTCTGTAAGTTGTTCAACAAATTCAATCCCATTAAGAATTTCTGTAGTCCCATAAATCACATGTTTCACTGGTTGTGAGCGTTGTGCCAACTCCATTAGACTCCTGTACTCTACATAATTCCCTCCACCTATCATGAAAACAATTGCCTCCTTAAAGGGTCCCTTCAACTGTGCTCCAGAACCTGTTTTGGGGGCTCTTGGATCAAATATAAGGTAAGAATCAACCTCTGGATTTGGCTTTCCTTCCATCAAAGCCTCTACTATCCTTGTTAGAGCCAGCTGCCTCCCTCCTGACAATAGATTCTTCATACCTGCAGTAACAGCACTGATGGACTGTCCATAGAGCTTCTCAGCCCAATCCACAATGTTACTCCTGCTAGCAGAGCTCGCTGAGGCAGTCAAGGATGTATTCAAGGACTTTACCTTCTTCACATAGTGAAAGGCACGTGTATCCACCTCAGACTCCCTCAATGCTGCTTCTATTGACTCCAATTCAGATTGTGGTGTTGTTTCCAAGGAAAGAAGATAGGTTATAGCAACCCGAAGCTTATCTACCTTGGTACCTTTCCCTCTGAGAAGACTGAGCAAGGAACTTCTATCCACACTTCCCTTGCTCAGCATGTCAGTTTCAAGAGTGCAGTATGCATCCAAAGACCTTGCTTTGATCTCACCCAAAAGAACAGTGGCAATGTTCGTGTGTTTGTCGATCACCTTCTTCCTTTCAGTCAGCTCAGGAAGTGAGTTAACTGCATTCATCAAATGCTTGGTATTACCAATCAGATCAGTCCCGTCAAACTCAACACCATCATTTCCCCCAGTTCGCCTATTCACCTCATCAACATCCTGCTTGTACTTGCTCAATTGGGTCTCTATTTCCTCTGCCACCTTCTCAAATGGAGACCAGCTGCTGGCAACCCAAAACGGGTCGGAGTCATCCAATTCATACGACTTTGCCGCACCCTTTTCTGCAGGCATTGTCACCCTATTCAGCTTCAACCCAAGCACATCGTGAACCAGCGGACGATAGTTCCAGTCATGTTGGATCCCAACAGACAGCTCGAAATTCCGATCGAACAAGCAGAGGATTGGGCGCTGGAAGGAACTAGTAAGATTTCCACCCTCTGTGAAAAGATTGTTTCTTGTGACCAAATGATCACGCAGACGAGCATCCAAAGCGGACGCGACCATCTCAGCAGGACCACCACGAGCACACCGGATCACCGGAACAACTCCAAGCGTAGCAAGGACGCAAAATAACCCACTGACTATCTTCTCCACGATGTCTTCAATCTCACGATCTCCTGCTGAGGGATCGTTGATCTGGACGTAGGTCTTCGGCTGGGCAAGCGAGAAGAGACCATCCTCCAGAGACACGAACTCAAGGTACTGATCGTAGACCTTACAGATCCGGTGAACAGAATCCATCTCGAGAGTCCTCCGAGCGAGATCCTCGAGAAGCGGGCGAGGAAGAGAGGATGAGAAATTGAGATTGAAAGCGTCATAGAGGCCACGAGCGGCATCAGCGGCGATCCGCTCGACGTTTTCGGGAGTAGGGCGGACGAAGTAGACAGCAGGCACGTCGGGTACTTTCTGGCGCTCCTTGTCGATGCTGAAGTATAGAGTAACGCCATGCTTCCTTAGGTCGTTGACGCGTATCAGCGGGGACAGGACGACGCGGCAGAAGGCGTCCATGATGAGGATCTTGTAGACCTCCTCGGCGGGGGCAGACGCGGATGAGATCCCACCGGCGCCGCCGGGAGTTATCGGCTGGTTCAGGTTCAGCATCCGGACAATGAAATCTTCGGAACAAACATCGGTATGGTCGGAAAACAGAGAAAATCACGAATGAGACCATAGCAGAAGAAGAGGGGGGGCTTACTGGTTTGCTTCTGCCGCAGATTGAGCGCCATGTCTACGGCCAATCGGGTTCTCGCGCTCGTCGGAATCGCAATCGAGTCCACCAGCGAAAGGTAGGGATGGTTCCTGATCGGATCTGAAGAGGAAAGGGGGACAGACAGTTCAAGCCTCCAAGCTTTTTCTACAACTACACCCTTTAAATTTAACATTTTTCAAAAATATGTTATATATATTTATTTATTTATTGGACAACTTCAAGGAGAAGCTTTATTTTTTTTCTTTCTATTTTAAAACTCCCAAATTTGATTTTATTTTTTTAATCTTTATAATTCTGTATATTTTATTTTAATTAAATTTATATTTTTAGCAGGCGAGAGAGACCATTTAGTCTCCTTGCCTTCCCGCCCCCCAAATTAAGAGCGTCGCTCCTCTTCCATCGCTCCAATCCTGCGTCTCTGTCTTTTTTCCGCTCCTTTCACCTTCCTTCTCCCGTTCTCCGATTTCCTCCTGCTCCGACACCGCCACCACCATCTGCATTTCCATTTTCCAAACTGCCTCTCAGGGCAGCCCGCTGTTGTCCCAGCTCGACAAGATATCTAAAAGAATGTTGGCCTCATGGTCCCGCCGGAGGCCGCGATGGGGCTCCTCCGCTGTCTTTCCAATACCCGTCATTTCTGCGGCCCTAATCTTCCTCATCCTCTTCCCTCTCGGTCACTGCCAGGATTATGACGACTACGACGGCGGCGGAGGCGGCGGCGGCATAGGCCAGGGAGCGTCCCAGATGTTTACTCAGGTGGTGTACGAAAAGGTCATGAACCTAACCAGCACCTTCGCCAAGGACATTGGACAACAGCTGGATTTCTGCATTGAGAACGCGTATGCTCATAGATCCCTTTTTTTTTTCTTGGATCATTTGTTGGAATTCTTAAGTTGCAGGGGATTGATTTTTGACATGGTGGTGTTGGTTCCAGGGACAAGGAGTGGAATGAGGCATTCAACTTCTCCAAGGACACCACTTTTATCTCAAATTGCCTCAAAGAAACTAAAGGTGCGAACTTTTTTTGATTGCTTTCCTCCTGCAATGCATTCATTTTTGTAGTTTATACAAATCATTCAGAGGATGTAAACATTCCATATTCAAAAGCAAGCAGCCATTACGTACTAAAAATTCAGGTTTTCTTAGAGATCTTTTATATTTCACATTCTTTTGTCAAGTCATTATGATTGTTAATTAACACCTAAAGATTTCTCACGGTGTACTTCAATGCATTAACAGGAGATCTTACACGACGCCTATGCACAGCTGCAGAAATTAACTTCTACTTCAGCAGTTTCTATGACAACGGTGGAAAAAAGAACTATCTGAGACCTAATAAGAACTGTAATCTGACATCGTGGGTATCTGGATGCGAACCAGGATGGTCTTGCAGTGCTTCTGATGGCCAAAAAGTTAATCTTAGAGACTCCAAGGTTGTGCCGATCAGAACTACAAATTGTGGTCCTTGTTGTGAGGGTTTCTTCTGTCCCCATGGTATCACATGCATGATTCGTGAGTATCTTTCTCTTGGATTCGAACACGTGTTCTTATAAGTAACTTCAATCTGTTATCATGTCATAATGTTGGTTCAATCTGTAGTTCAATTTCTTAATTCTCATTAAAAAGAAAGATCAGTTATTCCACATGTCAAAAATGGTTAGATCATATTGAATCATATTATGTGCTTGAGATCTCTATTTATTCTGCATTTATATTCACATTGCCTTTACCTCTCTTCAGTAAAAATCATATTTGAAACGCATACATTAATCATACACAGAAATGAGGTGAATTCTTAGTTTGATGGGAGCTTCTATACTAAAAATGGATTAAGGTTCAAAAAGTTATGTAAATAGTCATTTTGTCTTATAGCCCATAAACTAACCTGCAAGATCTTCATTTGGTAATTTCTCCTCTTTGCTTTCCTTCAAACCATATTGAAGATATGGCCTTATTAGAATATATTGCAGGAAAACAAGACCATGATACCCTGATTCTAGTTGGATATTCAAGATATGGTCTTATTTGAATATATTGCAGGAAAACATGACCATGATACCCTGATTCTAGTTAGATATTACATGTGTTTTATGTAAAATTACCAACTTGTTAGATGCTAAAGCCTCAAAAAAACATTAGATTGAATAGTTCTTTCAATTCAGCAGTTGATACATTGCAATTGACAATTTCAATAGTCCAGTGGTATTTACTGAAGTATTTTGACCTCTCTTCACTTTCAGGGTAAACTGAGCAAGATAATTGCATATGATTTGTACCTGTATAGCTGTATACCTATTTAACTACTGAACAGATCTAAATTTGTAGCTTGCTATCAAATTGTTTATTATTTTCTTTTTCAGAAAGGGGAAGCTTTATCTATTCATTCTATCAGAGTTACTATCAAATACATTTATTAATCTATTTGTTTGTGCATGTAATTTATAGATGTGGGAAATATTATTTTCTGTCTTAAAGATCACTGTAACTTTATATTTCCTTCTAAAACACAAATCCGTAAGTCAACTAAAAACTAGAAAGAGAAAAAAAAATGGTACCTTCCTTTTCAAGCATTGATCTGTTTTCTTCTTATAACTATTTTAGTTTAGATGGTACTCAACCAAGTACACATTTATGCTATCTTACACTTTACCAAGGTTATATGCCCTAGTTTACCATTGGAACTACAAAGAAAGTTTACTAATTTCATTTTCTTTAATGGTCTGAAGCCTGCCCATTAGGTTCATACTGCCCAATTGGAAAGTTTAACAAAACCACTGGTGTTTGTGATCCGTAAGTTGATCTCAATCTTTTCAAGATTCTGCCAGATATACATTGTTTAATTTCTTAAAGAAATCTTATTCGCATATTAACGTTAATATATGTTCAGGTACAACTACCAGCTACCTGCTGGAGAACCAAACCATACATGTGGGAGTGCTGATATGTGGGCTGACGTAGTAACTAGTGGTGAAATATTTTGCCCAGCAGGGTACTACTGTCCAAGCACCATACAGAAAATTTCTTGTAGTAGTGGGTATTGTTTCTCAATCCTAGTTTTCTAGAGCAATTCTCTACCTATAATATCATTTGAGACTTTCTTCATGAGAGTCAACTGTACTACAATTCTTACTTTGATTCTTATATCTGCGACTGACACCCATTTATAATATTTGCTTCAGATATTACTGTAGGAAGGGCTCTACTTCTCAAACGAGTAAGTTTTTTCTAGTGACTTAGTTAATTAGAGATCTTGCAAAATGTTTCATTCAATGATGAAGAATTATAAAGTTGGAAATAGAAAACATATCTTGTGAAATGTTTCAAGTGGTGATAAAAATTTGAAATGCAAAGTAGGAAATAGAAACCATATAAAAAAAACAATGAATAGATAATAGGACTTGCTATTAGGTTTCTCCTAGGCAGCACATCCTAGTAAAATTCAACTTTTCTTCAAATCTGCCATTTTAAGTAGGGGAAGTGCTAGATCACAGCCATAACAGATAAGGACTTCTTTGGGTCTAGATGGGTGCATGGGTCTAGCTCAGACTTAGGTTAGATTCATCGTTCAAGCTTAAATCTATTTGGATTTTCAATTTGGCATGGATTGAGGTTGGGTTTAAATATCTATATTTGGATTCATCATGGAAGTTTAAATCTACTCGGAGCCAAAATAGACTGGATTGAAGTTTGGTTGATCTCTGTGATTGGGTTAAGTTGAGTTTCATCTGGTGCTGGCTCAATTGAGGCTGAAGTTTTTATCTCCAACAAAATGCCTATCAAAGTATGTCAACCAAACCGATAGAATTTCTCACAATGACAATAAAATCACTCTTACTTGCTACAGCACTGAACATAGTCTGTCTGACAGATTTAAGTTGATTTCCAAGCTGCAAACTTAATTTGCTCCTCAGCTGAGCTAACTATCTGCTCTAATTTATTTTTTTTGGAAGCTTACCATTTTTTTTTTTGCCTTCTTTTGCAACTTAAACTAGCCTTTTCTTATTAAAGTTATATGCTTTTGCAGGGTGCTTCCAAAAACGCTCTTGTCCACCAAATTCTGTAAATCAAGATATTACCATATTTGGAGCCTTGCTGATGGTGAGTCTTATTTTGGTTATTCCTTGTCCTTCTTGTACTCTTACTGCTGTCCATTCTTAATAAATGGATATCCAATTCAGTTGTAACATTCCTTATAGAAATTGAGATGTTTTGTTTTGGCGGCAAAGTCTATCCTTACACTAGTAGAAACTGTATCTCAATTGTACACTACTAACCTTTTGTATAATTACTGTAGGTTGCATTGTGTTTGTTGCTATTGATAATATATAACTTCTCTGGTCAAATTCTCACCAGTCGTGAAAGAAAACAAGCAAAATCTAGAGAAGCTGCTGCAAGACATGCAAGAGAAACAGCCCAAGCTCGTGAAAGGTGGAAAAGTGCCAAAGATGTTGCTAAGAAGCATGCAGTTGGCCTGCAGACACAGTTATCTCGCACCTTTTCTAAAAAAAAATCTGTTCGTACTGAGCCTTCGAAGGGGGGAGGCAAACCTCCCAAGAAAAAGGAGCAAAACAATCTTAATAACATGATTGAATCACTAGAGGAAAATCCTGATAGTTATGAAGGCTTCAATGTTGAAATAGGAGATAAACATTTGAAGAAGAATATGCCAAGAGGAAAACAAATGCATACTCGCAGCCAAATATTCAAGTATGCATATGGTCAGATAGAGAAGGAAAAGGCTATGCAGCAAGAGAACACGAACCTGACCTTTTCTGGAGTAATCTCCATGGCCACTGATTCTGATAGTAGAAGTAGGCTTGCAATCGAAGTTGCTTTCAAGGATCTCACTCTGACTCTTAAAGGAAGTAAGAAAAAACTCCTGAGGTCTGTTACAGGAAAACTTATGCCTGGTCGTGTGGCAGCAGTGATGGGCCCATCTGGGGCTGGTAAAACCACATTTCTGAGTGCTCTGGCTGGAAAGGCAACTGGATGTGCTATGTCAGGCCACATACTTATAAATGGGAAAGCAGAACCCATACGATCATACAAAAAGATTATTGGTTTTGTCCCACAGGATGATATTGTTCATGGAAATTTAACAGTAGAAGAGAATCTTTGGTTCAGTGCTAGATGCAGGTATGGTGGTACATTAACTTCATTGCATTCTTTCATATGTTGAGATTGGCAATTTAATGTTTTACTTTTGGTATGCCAGAATCACATCAAGTAGGTGTAGACTCTAGAAATCATTATGTTCATAAAACACCCAGATTCTCACGTGCAACCATTTGCTTTTTTGTATTGGCAAATGGCAAAAGATTTATATAAGTGTCCTTCATGTTTCTCTCACTAATGAGAATAGTTATAGAAATGGTTGTACATAATGATAACAAGTCTATCCTTTTTCCATGATGTTGCAGACTTTCAGCAGACATTTCCAAAGCTGATAAAGTTTTAGTCGTAGAAAGAGTTATTGAGTCCCTAGGCCTGCAGGCAATAAGAGATTCACTTGTTGGAACTGTAGAGAAACGTGGTATCTCTGGTGGACAAAGAAAACGAGTGAACGTTGGTCTTGAAATGGTCATGGAACCTTCTCTTTTGATATTGGATGAACCAACATCTGGTTTGGATAGTTCTTCTTCAAATTTGTTGCTGCGAGCTCTTCGACGTGAGGCCCTTGAAGGGGTAAACATCTGCATGGTTGTTCACCAACCCAGGTTGTTTTAACATTCATGGCAACATGAACTTCACAATTATACTGTACTATAAATTTTCTCCTGCAAGTGGACTCCAGCATCCATATAGTATACAAATAATAATCATTTAATATTGAAGGAAACTAGCTGCCTAGTGCAAAATGTAAGTGGTTAGTTTTTCAAAAAACTTTGAAAAAGATTAACACAAGAAGAAAACAAACTGCTATAGCATTTGACTGATCCCTATGTAATTGTTTTTGCTTCTGACTCTCCTGTAGAATGACAAATTATTTTACATGACTTGAATTATGCTGCATGACTATCTTCACTTTTTGGCAACAATTCATGCTTGATGGGAATTCTCAAGTCACTGCAATGCCATTAAGCGTATAAGAATTTCATCATGGTTACTTTTTTTTAGCTATTATGTTGCATGAGTAGTCTAAATATTTAGACAAAATGTGATTTTTATCGGTTATATTCATTCAAGCTTCTAGGTAGACAAGTCCTGTATGCCAGCTCGCTTACCAGTTTATAATGGGAAAACCATGAAGCAATTTTTGGAAATATTGTCTGTGCAGAAACATGTAATCATTTCTCTATGAGATTGAGTAATACGATCTTCTTTTGTTTCAGCTACACATTGTTCAATATGTTTGATGATTTGATACTTCTAGCAAAAGGAGGCATGATTGCTTATCTTGGATCAGTTAAAAAAGTTGAAGAATACTTTGCAGGCCTGGGAATTAATGTCCCTGAGCGTGTAAATCCTCCAGATTATTTCATTGATATTTTAGAGGGTATAGTTAAACCAAGTGCGAGCACAGGTGTAAATTACAAAGAATTACCTCTACGTTGGATGCTGCATAATGGGTATGATGTACCCCGAGATATGCTACAGGATGCTAGTGACGCTGATTCATCCAACAGGGGAACTGGAGGGAATCATTCAGAAACCGGGTCTGAAAAAAAATCAATTGCAGGAGAAGTATGGGATAATGTCAAGGATATTATGGGACAAAAGAAAGATGAGTATGATTACAATTTCTCTAAATCAGCAGATTTATCTAATCGAAGGACACCTGGTGTTCTTACCCAATATAAATATTTTTTAGGAAGGTAAATACTGCACCTGTCAAAATTTTATCATCTTGATGTGGCTCACCTAATGTTCAAAATTCATAAAACAATGGTCATAAGTTTTAGTAATTGTTGAATTTCATGTTTCAATCTTACTGGTTCATTTTCAGGGTTGGCAAGCAACGTCTTCGGGAAGCTAGAATTCAAGGTGTTGATTTTCTTATATTATGTCTGGCTGGTGTATGCTTAGGAACACTTGCCAAAGTGAGCGATGACACATTTGGTGCACTAGGTTACACATATACCGTCATTGCTGTTTGTAAGTTGGAGACTGGTAGTTTTACCCCTTTTTTCTGTTTCTGTGTTTTATGCTATATACATTGTCAATTTGTTGGCCATAAACTTGTGTTACTATCAAAAATAATTCGCTGTACCACAGAGAGCTACAATTTTTTTTAGGGCTAAAAAAGTGAAATTCTACCCTTAACTAATCTTGTAAAGAAATAATAATGTCAAGGGTACAGTCATGAGGAGCTAGTTGTTGTGCCCCATGATGCGTGTCTAAATTTGAAGTTAACTCAATAAAGAAAATATATTTTCATAAAATTGGTTGTGATAGTTGTTTTAATAAGGAAAATAGCAAGCTTGCAACATACAATCAATGAGGAGTTTCATGATTGATCTCTTGACTTGACACTAGAGAGAATTCATTTCTGTAAATGAAGGTCAAATCTCAGTCTGAGCCATATCATTTGTTGCAACATACTGTAAGAAAACGGAGAACAAGAAGAGATGTGGAGAGGAGGAAATTTATCTTTGATGAATTCAGTGGCCAAATAGGGTTATTGATAGAGGGATTACATGAGATATGGTATACAATTTCCAGTTATGGTAAAGACACATACAACAGCAAATATGATGTACATGACAAACTTGTACGTGGTAAAATATAATTGATCAGTTGGGGATTTGATATTTTTACACTAGGAGTTCATATTCTAGAACTGCATTTATTTGCTTAAGTAATCTGCTGTTAATTTGTTAGCAACTGAGCTGATCATTCACGTGGCATGATGATACTAGCAGGAAGGTGCAAACATAATACAAAATAATAATCTCTTGTTGACAGAGCAATTTTGTTGATCCAAAAACCCATAGTTTAGTGTTGATTGATATCCATCTAGGTTTGCACTGTACATTAGCTATCGTGTGGCACACAAAAATTCTTGCTTTCTTCCTTTTTGCAGCCTATGCAATTAACAGATTCCATAAGAAAAAATAGTCATGTTTTTATTCTGTTTGAGTGCAAAATCTTGAGCAGTTGTACTTATTAGTTATTTTATTTATTTATAAGAACAATGTATTTATGGTTGTTCAGTTAGCTTTTGCTTTAAAAAAAAAATCTGTTCACTGTAGTATTCCACCATAGAACTCCTTTAATCCCTTGTTAACTTATTGTCAATCCGATTAAAATATTTAATTTCCTAGCTCACTTGTTGCCAAACAAATATTTAAGATGATATATTTGTTATTTGCATTGAATCCAGTTTTCAGTCAGATTTAGTGTTTGACTTGTTTTTGTATCAGTCAGTAAGCCTTTTTAGTTAATCAAATATGATGTGGCATACAGTAACATATTTTTTTAATCGTTTTTTATTGTTTACGCTTGTGTTTCATGCATGCCTCACCATGTATTTAGTTGAAAATGGATACAATCTATTGTCTTAAGAACCTTTAGGAAGGTGAAACTTTGGTTAATTGATTTTACGTCATCTTGTGATTTCTGATGTAGTTGGTACATACCAGTATACACTTCTTAATTGTCACTCTTAAATTGCAGCCCTCTTGTGCAAGATTGGAGCATTGAGATCATTTTCACTCGAAAGATTACAGTATTTGAGAGAACGAGCATCTGGCATGAGCTCACTTGCCTATTTTCTTTCAAGAGATACAATTGATCATTTCAACACAATAATCAAGCCAATCGTTTATCTTTCTATGTTCTACTTCTTCAACAATCCCAGATCATCAATTTTAGACAATTACATCATCTTAGTCGCCCTGGTCTATTGTGTGACTGGAATCGGATATGCTTTTGCAATTTTCTTCCAGCCAGGTTCTGCACAACTGGTATGTCCTACATTATACATCCATCATAAGCCCTGTACATTCACGCAATCATTTTGCCTGCTCATATAATGGTTTCTTTTTTAATTTGATTATCATTTATTTTTCAAATCGCAGTGGTCTGTGCTACTACCTGTTGTTTTGACTCTACTTGCAACTCAGCAGAAAAATTCAAAAACCTTGGCAAACTTATGCTACACGAAGTGGGCCTTAGAAGCTTTTGTGCTTGCAAATGCAAACAAGTATGACCTTTTGATTCTTTTCTCTTTGAACAATAGTGTTTAAAGTATAAATGTTATCCAAGTCGACATGTGCTAACATCAGAGGATTAGCTTAAAAAAAAAATGGTTTCATTGAGACTTAGTTCGACTTCTCTTTCAAGAGGGACAAAGAAAGTGAAAAACAAAATGAACAGATGTAAAGTAATGAAAATTCTAATAAAGAAGTCCATAGTAATTAGTTGGAATTGATGAGAAAAGACTGGGTATCGTACTCAAGTTTTCCTATGACTGGATTATTTTCAAGGAAATGAAGGCTTAGGTATCCTATTAATCAAATAGTTGCCTTTAATAGTACCTTTGTTACAGAAGTTCTTGATTGATTGCTGAAAATACTAAACATAAGTTACTTCCAAACACCATTTTTTTATTTATTATTATTGATTATTTATACAAGTTGTCTCAAAAACTTGCCAGAGTATGCTTTAGTGCCATTGCCTTATAATCTTCATACCCACCATATCAAAACAGACTAAACTGGTCCTCGCAGGTACTCTGGAGTATGGTTGATAACTCGGTGTGGTTCGCTTATGAAAAATGGATACGACATCAGCGATTGGTGGCTGAGTATAGTTATCCTGGCATTGTATGGCCTCCTTTTTCGCTGCATTGCCTTCTTTTGTATGGTCACTTTCCAAAAGAGCTAAGGGATACAGTCTGCATGCTTCTGTCTTTGCTTCATTCCAATCTTCCTCATTCAATTTTGGTCTACTCGTTGAGGAAATGCACAATAATGTAAAGCACATCTCGATCAGATTGCTCCTTACAGAAGAAACCAAACCAGCAGCAAAAATTAGTAAATAAATTGATTGTGTTTCAAGGTGTACATGCTTTGTCTCTGTACCATTAAACATTGCTCGAGTGCTAAAAGCATTAGCTAGTTGGACTTTTGTCTATTCGATTTCAAGTTGCAATTTGTCTCATTTTTTTTAAAGTTCATGATTCTCTCTTTTCTTTATTTCTATGTCGCTGTAATTAGTCGATGCTTAGAGAGAGAGAAAAAAAGAGGGACAATATTAACTAATCGCCCTAAATGTATAGAATCATTAAAAAAAGGTTTGTTTATTTTAATTAAACGAAGAAAATCCAATTCGATCGATGTCATGCAAGCTCTGAGATCCTCAAGATCTCCTCCAGATACTCTACTCCCAAGTCCTGCAACTCCACAACGCTTCCGCCGCCGGCCGTGGCTGCTGCTGCTGCGGCGGCGGCGGCGGCGGACTCCCTCGCCTTGCATCGTTTCCCTGTCGGTCGCCACCGCCTGATGCGATTTCTCTTCTTGAGGGCCAGCACCGGCGAGCCCCCGAGCTCGATCCCCATCCCCTGCAGCGACTCCCGGACGCGCTCCGCCGGGAAGTTGAGCACAGCCGCCGCGCCCCGCAGCGCCCATGCGGCCTGGTCGTAAGCCAACGCGGCGGCCTCCGCACTTCCGAAGGTCCCCAGCCAGACCCGAGCCCCCTGCCGCGTCGAGTCCCGGATCTCCGCAGCAAACTTCCCCCACGGCCGCTTCCGGACCCCCCGGTAGCTCTTCTCCCCTGTTGTCTTCTCCGTCGTCGCCGACGCCACCACCTCCGTTGACTCAGCGTTCCGGGATTCCGCCTCTTCGATTCCTTCCCCGCTCGTCGTCGTCCCTGACGAAGAAGACTTGCTCAGGGCCTTCGTAAGCATGTCGAACAATACCATTTCTTCGGCGTCGTTCATGTTGAAGGGAAGAGGGGGGCCCTCTCCGCCGGCTCCGGCGGACCGTAAAGGACCCGTCAAGCTCGTCTCAATGACCGACAGAGATTCGGAGACTGGAAAGTGGAGAAGGCTATCAGATTCCATTGAGCTTGGCGGAGAAGAGATCGAAGCAGCTCTTGCTCTGGTTTTTTGCTCTGTTTTATCCTCGGTATTTGAACTCCCGGGCATTTTATAAATTGCGTGACGTGGGTGGATGCTTCTATTGGGTCAGGTAGCATGGAGCCCAAGGCTTGAAAAAGCACGTGCAAGAATAACTGCGGCGGCTGGGTCAACCTACACCAAGACGGTCATCTCCGCTACACGTGTCGTTACTGTGTGATCTAAAACTGTGTTTGGTGTCGTATCCATCATTATCCATTACCGTTTTATTGAGTCAACCCACAGAATCTAATGACTAAATGGGTGGATTTGCACAATCTAGCAATCACACCTAGATTAATGGCAATGTATTAATTAAAAAACCAACTTCGATAGCACAAACCGATAAATCTTTAGCTAAATTTTATTTAATTCCATTCAGCTTATCAGAATTCTAATTAATACTCGATGAATTTGCATGGCGGCTGCAAGATCGGATTTGGTGGGCCCACTTCCACTACTAAATTTGAAAGGGACGCGCGTGGAATGGACGTGCATGAATTCATTGAACCAACAACAAATACAAAGAACTTACCCGCTTCTTAACTACCACTTTGGTTGGTTCCAATTTTTTTTTTAAATATTTCAATCAACATTAAAGAATATTGTTGTGTTGATAAAAGTTGCATAGTGCAATTTAAATCTTTATATTAGCTCTCATTAACCAATAGGAAAAGAACACCTGGATTATCTCTCTCTCTCTCTATATATTTATTTATATTTAAAAAGAAAGTAAAAAAGTTCTAGCAAATAATGATTAGTTAATAGGTAATTTTATATTCGATGAAAAATTTTAATTATACACTCAAAACATTTTTGTTGAATTTTTTACTTATAGAAATAATTATTTTTCTTGACAATTTTTAAGATATAAATATTTTATTTTATTTTTTAAATAATAATAATATATTCTTAATTCTCTTTCCTAAGTATTTGATTCACATTTGAAATTGAATATTAAAAAATACATATGATGAAAAAAGAGAGGAGGTATGAAAAAAAATGTTAGAAAATCCTCACAAAAATTTCAATAATTTTAAAAATGCTCGCAAAACATTATGTTTAATATACTTTTTTAGTCAACGTGGTGGAGGTATAAGTCATATACAGACATGCACGTGTGGTTGGATCACTATAAACAAATTAAATGAAAAGAAATATTAAACTTATTCATGAAGTTTGACCTTGACCAGTCCAACTTATAATTGAATAGACTTAAAGCTGGTCAAACTTTCAGATTTATATATTTCGATTAAGAAATAAAGTTAAGGTGGCAAGTGAACTAATAGCATTTGATATCTATCGGTCCTTTTCCTTTTCTTTAATTTAAATTTTAAAAAGTGATTTTTTTTTAATCTACGTGAATATTTAAGAGAAAAAAAAGTGAGGTAGTGTCAGCAAAATAGGGAACCAAAATAAACGTAAATTCCTAAACAATTGCTTGATTTTTTTTTACCAAAATGTGGAAGAACTTTTTTTTTATGAGAATCTAATAAATTAATGATATGTATTAAAAAAGAATCTTTATATTAGTTTTATACGTTTACATTCATTTTACACCCCTACAAATTAAGTATGAGAAAATAATACAAAATCAAAATTTGACTAATATTTTGTGTCAAGATATTGTTGAATATTTGGAATTAGCCCATATAAAAATTGAATATTAAACTCAAAATAACATTTTAGAAAAATAGGCCAACTTGTCAATGTGTGAGAAACTCGCTTGTTGCTTCGCCAAAAAAATGTCAGAAGTGGGATTTGAACCCACGCTCTCTCACGAGAACCAGAACTTGAGTCTGGCGCCTTAGACCACTCGGCCATCCTGACTTTATACTACTTTTTTTGTAAGAGAAACAACTTGAATATATTTTATGGCAGAATTAAAAGAACTACCAATTACCAAGAACTCTTCAAGGTATTTAAATATCATAAAATAAAAAAAAATAAAAAAAAGAAGGTATTTTGCAGGATAATTCTATTGATTATATGTAAAAGGCTTTTAAAGGTGATTTACACGACTCGAGTCTCTAAGAAACATAGCAAGATTTAGTTTTGCAGTTGTTCAGTGAAAAGAATCATAGCAACTCGAGCTAAACTCTCATGGTGCATGGATCAAATTGCCGGCATCTGCTCATGTAATCAAGCGTCTACATTCAAATGGTTGATTATTTGCTAATTTCCATTGCTTGGCCTGCATTAGCCTTGGCCAAATTGGACAATTTGGTTTTCACCTTCCCAACTCGAAATCTTCCTTTGTTCCTCCTCAAGGCAGAACCATCTACCTGTATAAGTTGAATTAAAGCAAACAAAAGAAGCATCAGTTAAATTCAAGGAAAGAAGAAATTTCTTATAAGAACAATTCATGTTAAAAACAGCCAAACAAATACAAGCTCCAGAGTTTAGAACAGGAAAGCCAGTATATTTATAGCTGGTAACATACATGACCAAAGCAACTTGTGGATTTTTTTTTTTATTTGGCAAAAAAAATGGGTCACTTGTTCCTTACTCCATTTACCTCCTCAGTACCTGTCATATAAAATTCTAAAAACAAAGTGCCAAATACTTAGATCCACAACAGTGTCGAAATGGCAAAGACTTCCACCTGAATACATGAATTTCTAGCTTATCCTTGTTCCCTACAGTGCAAGGCTACCTCTATCATTGTAATATAAAACAGATCCAGTCAATATACTGCAATTGGCTTATAGCACTGGAAATCATAGAATGCAATTCCATTTCACGTTGGTCTGCGCAGGCAAAAGATTTTATTCCACCCGTCAACCAGCACAAGCATAGAACAATTCAAGACCATGAAACATCTCGCTTAGATTCCATGACAAGGTCCATGCAGTCAGTGGGATCCTTTGAGGCACACAAGGTTTCATCTGGTGTAGAGTAAAGAAACTAAAAGTTCTGATTCTGTATCAAATAAGGAATCCAAAGAGAAGGAATTGTGTTTTTTTTTTCTGTATGACCAAACAAGTATGAAGCTGCAAGCTAAAAAATCAGCGATAAATTGAAAAAAAAAATGCAATCTTTCAGGGAACTAGCGATGACGCATACATTCATCTTGTTCTTTTTAGCTTGCAGCTTCTTCTCTTTCTTCTCCCTTTCTTCCTTTTCTCCTGATCGTAAGAACAGACACAGAAGGCGTAGAACACAGACGACGTACAAAGAACATGGGAAAAAGACGAAGGGAGAAAAGAATTAGAGGCATTGGTGAAAAATAAACGAGGATGGCAAAATCTCACTTTTGAGGTCGAATTCGTGCTGTTTCTTTCGCTTCGCCAAGTTGTTCTTCTTCGACATTTCTGCTCCGCCTCTCTCTCTCTCTCTCTCCAAGTTGGAAACCCTAGCTGCTGAGGAGTAAGCAAGGAAGGGGCGTGATATAAAACCGGGCCCACGTGTCGTTGCCTAAGTCGTGACTGAAGTCGAGGCCGACTATATATATTGTCGCTGGAAAAACCAAAGCCTGTGGCGTCGTCTCATCTCCGTTGATGCCCCGACTTCTCCGCTGCCGTCTCCTTTTCCGATCGATCTGCTCCGCCACTAACCTGAGCTTTCCTGATCCCGAAACCATCTGTGGCCTCGCCTCCCACCAGGACTGGTCCTGCCTCAAGACTCTCATCTCCGCCTCTGCGTCCGCCTCCGCCGCCACCCCTGCAGATGTCGCTGCATCCTTCCTCCGCCTCATTCTCGAGTGTCCCTCCTCCTCTGCCACTGCCCTATGTTTCTCCCGCTGGTCCCAGAGCAACTACCACGTACCCCTCGAACTCCATCTCCACTGCCGCCTCATCCTCGCCCTCGCTGCCGACAAGCTCTACCCCAAAATTCGCTCGGAATTCCACTACCTCACCAGTTCCGGTACCCACTCCGCAATATCCATCCTCCACACGCTCTCTGTCTCCTCCGAGCCCTCCCGCCGCCGCTACGACTGCCTTTCCATCCTCGCCGACATGCTCCTCCTTGCCCTGGTCTATAACTCGAAGATCGATTCCGCCATCGAGGTCTTCTACCGCACCGGCGATTACGGTTACCGCCTCTCCGTCCTGTCTTGTAACCCTTTCTTAAATTTTTTAATAAAGGAGAAGGTCGACATGGTGGAAACTGTATATAAGGAGATCATGCGAAGGAGGATAGCACCTAACCTTTACACTTTTAATACTGTTATTAATGGCCTTTGTAAGGTAGGAAAGCTGAGGAAAGCTACAGATGTGTTGAATTCTATCAAGTCCTGGGGGTTCTCACCGTCGGTAGTGAGTTACAACACGCTCATTGATGGGCACTGCAAGAAGGGCGGAGCTGGGAAGTTGTACAAGGCTGATTCCCTACTAAAAGAGATGGTGGCCAGTAATATTCGTCCCAGTGTGATTACTTTCAATATTCTGATCAACGGTTACTGCAAAGATGGTAACAGTTCTTCTGCAATGAGGTTTCTGAGTGAAATGAAGCGGCAAGGACTCTCCCCCAATGTTGTTACTTATAGTTCTTTGATTAATGGTCTTTGTTGTGAAGACAAGTTGGGAGAAGCTCTGGAGTTGCTTACGGAAATGCAGGATTATAATTTGAATCCACATGTGGTGATCTTCAATGCTATCATCAATGGATTATGTAAGAAAGGAAACATGGAAAAGGCTAAGGGGTTTTTGGATGTCATTAGTGAGAACAACTTGTTGCCGAATGTTGTTACATACAACACCTTGATTGATGGGTGTTGTCATGCTGGTAGGATGGAGGAAGCAATTGGGTTGAAAGGATTGATGTTAAAGAAAGGTATCAATCCTAATATTTCAACCTATAATTGCTTGATAAATGGATTCTGCAAAAATGGGGATAGAAAAATAGTTATGGAGCTTTTAGATGAAATGAAAGAGAAGGGTATAAAAGCTGATTTGATAACATACAATGTGTTGATTGGTTCTTTATGCAATGAAGGGAAGTTAGCAAAGGCAGTTAAGTTGTTGGATGAGATGTTGGAGGTGGGTGTGAAGCCAAGCCACCTAACATACAATATGCTAATAGATGCATTCTGTAAAAAAGGGAACCTCAGTGCAGCTTATAATATGAAGATAAGGATGGAAAGGATTGGAAAACGTGCAAATGTTTCAACTTATAATATATTTATCAAGTACTTTTGTGGAATAGGTAAGATGGAAAAGGCAAATGAGCTACTGAACAAGATACTGGAGAAAGGTTTGTTACCAAACAGAGTGACTTATGGTATAATCAAGGATGAGATGATTGAGAAAGGTTATGTTCCTAATATAGATGGACATCTTTGTAGCAGTAGTTCAGCTTAGTTAGAGAAAGGAATAGTATGACATTAGATTGATTTTAAAGGAGCAAAATGTATTGTTCATAAGACTTTAATTGAGAAAGAGATTGCTGTTTCTCTGATAGATTCTAAATCTTCCCAAGTTATGATAGTGGTGGTGGCTATGACTAAGATGGCATTTATTAAAAGGCTGAGGGCATAGAAATTTTCAACTGCTGCATGATTCATTTAAGATTACTGATTTCATCATATAGAATAAAACTGTTGAATTGCTGCAATGAGATTTGATATCCATGATCTACAGGTTTTGTTAACTTGGTCACTGCAATATCAGAATTACATATTGTAGACAATGATTTGCTTAAAGATCTTGCAAAAAAGGCTAAGTTTTCTGTATCAAGCTTAAAGTAATATGCTCACAGCAGTGTAATATGAGAAGTAAATGATCTTATGGGTTCAAGAAGTATGTAGTTCAGGGGTTGAACCTCTGTTTGTATGGCAAAGGTCATAGTGATGCGCAATGCCATCCGATTTCTTTCGGTTACAAGGAAATTCCCTTAAAAGGAATAAATGTTGCACAGCCGGCCAAGGATATTTCAGATAGCACCATGTAAGTATATCATCCTTACAAGTTGCATTCTTTTGTCAATATGGTGATCTTGTATCTTACAAACCATGAATATAATTTTTTTAGGTTGACTAGTATAACTGTAGACCATTTCTAGCGATTTTGTTTTTGCTTTTAGTCTCATTCTTTGGCATCATTTATATTGATCTTATTCTTCCATTGAACTATTTGCATGTTGTATCACTAGTGATATTTTGTAAGATAATACCTAACCATGCAAAACTTTACTGTGTACTACTTATAGCTTGTCTTAAAGCTTAAACAAAAAATTGTGTTGACAAATTGAGTACACCACATACCAAAAATAACAATAACATCCATGACATACTGCACTGATGAACCAAAGGTATGTTTTGTCTCCTTCCATCTGGAAGGATACTGTAATTTGGAGATCTTTCTCTGATATGCCTTCTATTAGCAAATTTTCCCTGCATCATTGGTCTTCAAATGTCAGAGGCTTTCCACATCTGACAAGCGAGTCAAACATTGATTATTTACATTTAGTTCTTTAATAGTCCCCTTCAAACTAACTTAAAGATATTATGAAAACTCAAGCTGTTATAATTATACTTGATGTTAGAACCTCTTAGGGACTCAGCAACTCCATTAACTCGCATTAACTGATCTTTGGACTGGGCAAATGACATGACAATTTTGTTAGATTGTACCTTCTCATTGTCAAAGTACAATCAATCTTCATGGTTTGTCCCCTCGTGGAGCTGTTATAGTTATACTTGATCCTACAACCTCTTAGGGACTCAGCAACTCCATTAACTCACATTACTGATCTTTGGAGCAGGTAAATGACATCACAATTTTGCTAGATTGTACCTTCACTTTGGCAAAGTGATAACCAATCTTCATGGTTTGTCCTCTGATGGAGCATTGAACTAAAAGTTATGTGCATAGCAATTTGGTTATCACAATACAATTTTGTTGGCCCTTTAACAGCTTGCTCAACTCTGTCATTAGTTGCTTAACTAGATAAACTCACATATAGCTAAGGTGGTAACTTCATATTCTGATTATACACTTGATTTGGCTATGACTTAACATGTGAAAGCTAGTAAGGCACAAGATGATCATTGTAAGTTCGTATAGTGATACTTGGACTGACCGATCATTATGGACCAAAAAATCAGTGAAGATGAACAGTAGCTAATCACATTACCTTATTAAATGTCTGCAAAAAATTGCAAGGTACTACCTTTTTGGTGATCCATTGCAAACTTCACAACTTATTATGTCGTAGGCATCAATTTTTCTCTTGTGGAATCTTCTGGTGGATTTTTTGTTGTCTACTTGGGAAAACAAATGAGTGAACTTTTTTATCCCTCTTATCCGGCGGGTGGGCTAGAAAGAATGGGAGTAGGTGGATCAAATAGTCTTCCACCTCCCAATTTGATCAACCTTAACCAGGTCGACCAGGCAAGGATGAGTGTTTTTATTTATTTTTCTCGGTGTTTAAAATCTCGTGTCGTACTAGTCGGCACAGACAGAATTTATCTTCCACACAGCGACCAGCATAGCACAGACATCAGCACTCTCGCTGCTTTTTTTATTTTATTTTTAATTTTTCTTTATTTTTTTATCTGTTGATTTCCTTTTTTATATTTGTATACTATTAATTCTTTTCCTCCTCAATTCTTTCTCCTTTTTCTTCCTTGTGTTAAATTTCTTTTCCTTTTTTTAAAAAAATTAAACACGTGAGAACAAAATTTCTTAAGAATGTTATTCTTTTTGTCTGGTAATTTCTTTCTCCACCTTTCATATGGATAAACCAAAAAGTTAAGAAAAACAAATATTTCTTTAAAGGTAAACTACCTTTTTGAGGATACTAAAGATTAAAGATACAGATTACAAGAAAAGATAACAAAAATTAAATATAATATAATTTATAAATACTAACTAAATTATTCTACATAAAAATTTAATTTAATTTTGAACTGATCAAAAATTTAATTTAATTTAAACTTACTTGATCTTGATCATCAAATCTGGACTTTAGTTAACCTTAAATTAACTTTTACTCAATTCTAAATTTTAAAATATTAGTTTTTAACTTAACAGTAAGCATTTATAGCAATCAAATATTAATAATAATATTTTTTAATTAATATATTTTATATTTAAAAAGTATCGAAATCATATTTGTACAGTAAGATACGATATTGAAATCGTATTGTTTCGGTTATATATCGAAACTCCGATATAGCTCGAAATTTTAAATCTTAATTTTTTATTTTTATCCATCTTCCTATCCAAGTAATGACATGACGGGCTCTTGTAATTCATTAATCTTCCAAGTTGAATATGTTATGTATTTATTGAAGCTAATTGCTAGAGTCGAGAGACTTGTATAACAAAGAAAATCACACATTATGGTGTATTTGTTAAACAATCTACCAAAGCATACTTAATTATTTATTACTAACTTTTTTATACAGGGATTGCTTGACAAAAATTATGCCTGCCTCCATAGGTTCGTTCCAAGCATTCTACACTGGACAAGATAACCCTTTTAGTAGCTAGTGGTAGCCAGAATGTCTCTTCTATGCCTGGCTTTTCCTTGAGGGCTTAAATTTCACATTTGGACTCTTTTTAATTTTTATGAAGGTTATAATATGTTGGTATTTCTTCACTGCTTCATGATAATCTGTCACAACCTCCATACATCAAATAGTCATCCACTTTATTATGTCCACATTTCTCTCCAAATTAGCATGCAAATGACATCAAGTTTTTATGAACAACCATTCATGCTGAGTTTACTGCAACGACGTTACCTTTTAAGATTATTCTCCTGTGAGCTCATCTTCCAGTTCTATTTCACATGGCCATTTATAACTTACTGGAATCTCTTTTACATTACAGGATCTGCATTGTCTCCTACTTCAACTTCAGTGCAGAGCCCATATGATTGCACTTGCAAGTTGGTTAGAGCTTGGAATCAAATGGAGGACAAGTACCCTTGAACAGAAATGGTCCTCCATGGCTTTCAAGGTTACCCAACTGCACCCTTTCATTATTCAAGCAAAGAGGACCATACTGCAACCCGGTTTGGCCCAGCTTATATATAGATAGATAACAGTCCCCTTCTACTTCTTTTCCTACAAACAAGCATTTCGCTGTGCTAATGCATCATCTCACAACCAGACTCCATGTAGATGTTGTTTGATCTCAACAAGTACAATGCAGATAATTTCAGCTAAGAAGCTACAAATCTGTTGACCAGACAGTCGGACAAAAGATTCTACCTTTAAAGTGCGCTTCAGTGCAATTCTGAACAAAGAAAATTGCAGGGTTGTTTTGGTAATGAACTTGACCATTGATTCATCTAAAAATTTAATATCTTGCGTTGAGAAGACAAATATATTGTTGGAGGGAGGAGTACATCTGATGCTATATTTTGTTACATGGAATATTGCCACTTCTGAGAAACAAAATGCAGAACTAACTAACAGTATTAGACACAAATCTTTGTGTTTAGGGTAATGGTAAAGGGCCCTATACTAGCTATTTTTTTGTTTAGATGAATAATTTTAACTACCTCGAATCAGTCAATAGGCCTTGGGATGTTAAACCTCAGGAGTCACTTTCTAAGTTATCTTGTAAATTTTGTTTCTTTCCACTCATTGCACTTCAAGCAAACATCACATGAATTTTCCTTACTTCAGTTGCCTTCCACATTGTGATTTCACATGATATTAATATCAAGTATTTGCAATACAATGCAAAGTTAGACTTTGGCAATGTAACTTTACATTTTTGCAGTGATGTATTTCTTGTTTTGATAAAAAGGTCAAGGAGTTGAAGTGATAAAAAGGGTTTTAGGAGTCTTTTAAACCTTCAAAAGAATTCTAGGCAAAGTGATTCTTGACAAAAGTTACAGGCATGTGGTTGGTCTTGCCCTGGTGTATACATATGGGACCAATTTTGTTGCACCTCTTGCTATCTGTGTTTGTATGTCTTCTACTTGTCTGTTTTGATTCTTGCATTTTCAAGAATTTAATCAAAAGACATCCTTCATATATTGAATTAATTTAAAAAAATGCAAACATCTTCCAAAATATTCCCCTTGTTTTTTGTTTTTGTTCTCAAGCATTCCTTTGCTTTGCTTAGAGTTCAAGCTGATTTAGCCAAATTAGAGTACAAATGATCTATTTTTGCATCCTTGAATGTCTAAGGTTTTAAATTTTGTTCCTTAAAGATGATTAGTGGGCAAGCACTTTATTTTTAAAGCACAAGTTCATTTGTTAAAGGTTGCAGTTTAGGAAATGGCACAATTTTTTTTTTTTTTGAAATATGATTTTCAAATTATTTTATAATTTAAAGAACACATATTTGTCCCCCCGATCAATTTTGAGAATTGTGAATATCAAAATAGAACATTTCAATACTCTCAAAATAAGTGTTTTTTTTTCTTCCTATACTATTACAATGGTAAGAAGTGAGATAATTTTTAGTGCAATTAGGATTTAAAATTTATATTAGGCATATTATACGTTTGTGGTGTTTGAACTACTGATGATGTTAAATTACCCGTCAAAATTTATCTTTGTTTTTTCAATCTATTCTACGGTCGGTAAATTTTTTTTTTTTTGTGAAATTAGATCGATTGACTTCAGGTTTAGTTGGAACGCAATGCTTGGATATTATATATATATTTAAAAATAAACCTTTTGGCCTTAAATTTAGGTTCAATATTCATAAATCCTGCCCTACTAAAAATGTCAACTCATGTCCTTTTTTTTATTTTTTTTATTAGCATTGGATATCTAAATTTTTAATCTGATTAATTAGGGATGATCGATATTGCTCTATTGATCTCTAACGAGACACTAAATAGCCTCTAAAGCTTGCTCGGACGGCTAGTATAACTGTGTTAAAGTCCAAAAAGGTAAGGGATCGATTCTTGAGTTTTACTGTCAGGCTACCAATGACTTCGCATTTCTCTGCTAGCCGTTTTAGGTTCTTGATTTATCCCTCTCCATATGTAGAGGCAGCGGTGAGGAACTACTAATGTGATGATATTATATTTTTTTTCTTCTAACGAGACACTAAATAATTTATAAGCAAAGTATATTCTATTGATAATCAAGAAGTGCTCCTCCATAACAGTTGCACAGTGTTGTTGGTTTATCATTTTATTTATAGAAAAATTTTATAAATGAGTCATAATTCAAGATCAAATTGTGGATATCTAAGAGCCTTATAAATGCGCTATAATTGGAGATTAAAAATATTTAAAAGTTGAATTGGATGCTCTATCGCTATGCTATTGTGCTAGGGATAATCCATGTCATTTTTAAAGGGCATGATGATTATCAAATTGCTTCTCAGTGTAAAAATTACATACAACTCAACTTCGACAAGTTAAAAGCTGAATATATCAAGAGTCCAAGATTTGATGAACTCTCGCTATATCGCTCAGAAAAAAAAATGGAACCGTCACATTAGCGACCCCCAACGCTGTTTCTATATGTGAAGGGGGATAAATTAGGAATCCAGGGCGGTCAGTGTAGAAATACGGAGTCATCGATAGTTTGATAGTGAAACATATGAATCGATTCCTTACTCTTTCAGATTTTAACACGACTGCACTGGCCGTTCGAACCTGGGGTAAAATGTTTTGGCTCAAAATGTATCAATATCAATATCAAATCACTTTGGCTCAAAATGTCAAAATTCATTCCTTTTCACAAAATAATTAAAATTTTCAAGTATCCAAAGGTTTAAAATGAGTTTTTTTTTTCTCCTCTCTCTAAATTTCGGCACACTCTCTTCATAACGGAGAATATCTTAACCACAAAAAAAAAAGTGTTACGATTTGAGCATTTTTGAAACAAAAGAATTCAACTTGAATGTTTCTTAACATTAAAGGCTCGATTTGGATAATTACTC
>JBAMHZ010000002.1:5375187-5400711 GCA_037177395.1 Alpinia galanga | reverse complement strand
CATACCTTTTGCGGAGGATGGTATTGGCAATCCTACCTCAGTTATTACAAGTGTAACTAGTAGTGGTATAATATCCATACCCTATGTTGTTGGTATTGCACATCTAGTGGAAGTAGTACCTCAATATGTCCTTGTGAACTCCCCTATGCAAGTAGAGGAATCATCTGCTTATATTGAGTTATCCCCTCCTATAGTTTAGCATGTTCCTTAAGTGCCTTTGCGGCGATCTACTAGGGAAAAGAGATCCACAGTTTCACGTGATTATATTTATCTCTAAGAACATAAGTTTAACATTGAGTCGAAAGATGATCCTTCATCTTTTTAAGAAGTCAAACTGTGTTCTAACCCTGAAAATTGAATTGAAGCCATGAAAGTATAAAACATGTCTTGTAGCCAAAGGATTCACTTAGAAGGGGGATATTAATTACAAGGAAACTCTCTCACTTATGTCTATGAAAGACTCTCTAAGAGTAATCATGACACTTGCAACTCATTATGATTTAGAGTTACATCAAATGTATATTAAATTTGCTTTTCTTAATGAAGACATTGAGAAAACTATATACATGGTACAGCCAGAGAACTTTGAATCTAATGATTTAAAACACCTAATATGCAAGTCAAAGAAGTCTATTTATGCTTTGAAACAAATATCTCATTAGTAAATTTGATCAAGTGGTTAGTTCATTTGCTTTTAAGGAGAATCTAGTTGATCAATGCATATATATCAAGTTCAGTGGGAGCAAGTTTGTAATACTTATCCTATATGTATATCTTGTTTGTAAACAATTGTAAATAATTACTGCATGAGACTAAGTCATTTCTATTAGGTAAATTTAAAATGAAAGATCTTGAAGCATCCTTCGTATTAGGGATATAGATATGTCGTAATAGATCCAAGTGTATACTTGGATTATTATAAAAGGCCTATATTGAAAAGGTGTTTTTATGGTATGACATACAAAATTGTACACATGGAGATATACTTGTATTTAGAGGTGATAAGTTTAGCTTGTAGTAACCCTGGACTAGTGCAATGGAAAGCCATAAAGAGGATAATGTGGTATCTATAAAGAAATAAACAATTCATACTCAAATATCGAAGATCCAATCAGTTGGAAGTGATTGAATATTCAGATTCCAATTTTACTATATGCTTGGATGGCAGGAGGTCCACCTCCGATTTTGTCTACACGCTTGCTGGGTGAGCTATATCATAGAAAAGCATTAAACAGATGCTTATAGCGACTTCCACGATAGAGGCAGAATTAATAGTCTATTATGAAGCGTTAAATCATAGGATATGACTATAGAATTTTATCATAGCATTGCAGATCATCGATAGTGTTGACAGACCATTGAAAATTTTCTGTGATAATAAAGTTGTAGAACTCTATTTCAAGAATAACCATAACTCGTTGAAGTCAAAGCATATCGACATCAAGTACCTAGCAGTTAAGAAAAAAATACAGAGTGGTCAAATAATGATAGAGTATATTCAGACAGATTCAATGCTAGCGGATTCACTCACCAAGAGATTATTACTTAAGGTGTTTCATAAGCATGTGCTATATATGAAAATCCTTCATATGGATGAAGTACATATTTAGTGGGAGTCTATATTTATTTGTTATTTTAGATGCTTTATGTATATAATGGACACATGTAAATTTTAATTATCGTACGAAATCAAATTTTCTTTTATATGTTTATTTTTTTAACATTCTGAATAAAGACATCACAATTTACTAATACGATTTGCATATTGTGATTATAAATGTGATGTAGGACTCAGTATTGAGTTATAAGATGATCATGGTTTGCTAATGCAGTTTAGCATATGGTACTTACAAACATGATCAAGATCTGGATTTGAATCATAAGGAGGATCGGTTGAGAATAGACATTTGCAGACCACATTTTATGCATTCTCATGATACACATTCACATCAGATCTATGTCATTGATGATATTGGTATTGTGATTACTGATGGATTTTACTACCGATCATATATAGAGTAACTATGATCACTTTAGTCTTATATTAATGAAGTTGATGAACCAAATTATTTTAGTTCAATACGACACAATGAGCTCAATTAAAAAAATTTAGTCGCATGTTACATACAAAATCACATATAGCATAAGTGAAAAATTATTGATGGTGGACTTACATGTCGTTATAGCAATGCATCCAATTATGTCGCATTGATTTAAACCTGATTAAGTGATATACTTATGGCTTTGGTCGCGGGTTTATATTATATATTGAATGTGAATCCATAATGTGTAAAACTCTTAACTCATACCATTAGTACTGATGGACTTTTAACGAATTAAAATTAACTCTATATACATGGTGTAATCTCCACATGAGAAAAAGACGAACGATTATCTTTTTTTCCCTATTGGACAGAGCATTAGGAGTCATTTCTTTCACATCTGTCGAAGATCAAGTCCTGCAACTCATTGACTTCTTTCGATTTCAAATTCTTCCAATGATATTGTCTTCGAATCCAGGTACATGTTGATGCTTCTATTTTTTGTTTTTTATTATTGCATATAATTGTAGATTAGACCATAAAATATTATGTTCAAATTATTTGATTTACTTTTATTTTTTGAATCATATATAAATGCATAGTCTATTGACAGATTTAAAGATCCCTGAAAAAAAAACAATACAAGAGCTCTCGCATGCATCGTCAATCTTATTGCTAGACTTTATAAATAACTTATTAGATTAATTCACCTATATAGTTTTGTATATGTTCTGGACGATTGATCTGGCGATCGCGCTTTGTGTGTTCTTATGCATAATGTTTCTTGATATCGTCGGCGACGTTCCGAGCATCCATGGCCACTCCTGCCAAGCCTGCCTGAGCGAAGCCGACGCAGTAGAGTCCGTTCGTTCCCTTCCAATGGTTGGGAACCTTCTCTTTGGGCATTCCATTGGCGTCCATCAACTTATCACCATCCTAAATTAATATCATCACCAATTCACATTAATGATCACAATATTAATTAATGTTTATCGATCTATCTATCTATACGAACCTTGAGCCAATTCTTGGCCGTGCTTCGAAACCCTGTGGCGAAGACGATATGATCATAATAGTTGGTTTCGCCATTTGTAAACTCAACCTCATTGCCCTTGATCTCTTTTATCTCCCCCTTGATCACCTTCGCACGTAAATTGATCTTAATTCATATGGAACTATAAATGAGCATGTATATATATATGAAAATTAATTGAAGGAGAAATAGGGAACCGATCGTGCATGCCTTGATCTCTCCAGCCTTGATCTTGCCGATGGTGCCGACGTCGATGATGGACGACCTTCCGGTGTCGATCTTGGTCCTGAAGGGCCCTTTGGCGGGCCTCACAATGCCGTACTTGGTCAAATCGCCGTACTTAAACATGGCGATGAACACCACCAGGGCGTCGACCACGGCGACGGGGAGGTACTTGAGCAAGACCATGCCCACATAAATCTGCTCCTTGTTGAACACGTGAAACTGCACAGCGTTCAGAGGAAGAAATCGATGACGGAAAACTGTAAAAAATTTGGAGGTTTTTATTGCAGTGGGGGAAAACGGCGATTGGTGGTCGGTTAAATTATGAATTACTTGGCCTCGGATGACGATGGAAGTCTCGGCGCCGTGGTTGCACAGGTCGTAAGCGATCTCCATGCCGGAGTTCCCACTTCCGACCACCAGCACTCTCTTCCCGGCGTAGTTCTTGCCGGATTTGAACATGGTCGAGTGCACGACGTCCCCCGGGAAGCTCTTCAGCCCGGGAATGCTAGGGACGAAGCCCTGGCTGTTCTCCCCCGTGGCCACCACCAGGAACCTGCTCCGGTAGAGCTTGAGCTCCCCAGTGGAGACGTCGCGAGCCGTGACGCGCCACTCTGCATCGGAGGCGGCCTCGTCGTAGTCTGCGTGCTCGACGAGGGTGGAGCAGACGGGGGCGAGGGCGAAGCGGCGCTCGTAGGCGGCGAGGTAGTCCACGAACTGCTGCCGGGGGATGAAGGTGGGGGTGCCCGCAGGGTAGGGCATGTGCGGGAGCTCGCAGAAGGGCTTGGCCAGGTGGAGCTTGAGGCGGTCGTAGGCCCGCAGCTTCCACAGCGAGGCGATGCAAGCCTCGCGCTCGAGGACCACGTTGGGGACCGACAGCACCTTGAGGCACGCCGACGTGGCCAGCCCGGAGGGGCCCCCGCCGACGATCACCACCTCCGTCCTAGTCTCCCTCGGAATTGCGCGGGGCCTAGTAATGCTCGAATATTACTGGCGGCGAGATCGGCGGCGGGCGCTGGTGGTTGTGCGAAGAGGCGGCGGCAACCGGCGAGTCCTTAAATAGAAGACCTTGGACGTCTTCAGGTCCGTTTTCAGGAAGTCGATTTCTTTCCATAAACGGCAAGATGCGCACACGTTTCAGGCGCTGGAGCTTATTCCTGTCCACGTAAGGCACGCTTGCCTAACAGATGCACCCATATAAACCCCGTCTCGGAGAAGAATGTAACTGACCAATCAACGACTCATAGGAATTTCTTATACAGAATTCTTGTTCACCCTCCGATTTTACGGGACGATATCGTAGCCGTTCATCCGATAGCGTCTGGTTAACGGACGAAACATAATCAAAATTCAACGGTTCAGATTTTTCGCTTTGCAGGGCCTGATGGTGGATAAAGGAGTCCGCACAGGAATGTCTATCGAGAACTCTGCACAAGACTCGAGTTGGAAATGAAAAAGTGGTCAGTGGGAATCTTTGCTTTTGGAAGATTGCAATTAAAGGGGAATGATATTGTGTTTTTTTTTATTTTAAAAAAATTAATTCTCGAACTTATTTTATAATTTTAAAAGGAAACACTACACGAGTTTCTCTAAATTTATCAATATTTTTTTCAATATTAACTAATTTTAATTATATTTATCTGAATTTCACTATATCTTCTTTTGGTAAGCAATTCAATATCTTTTACTTATGCAACAACAATTGATTTCAATATTTTCCATATTTATATTTTGATAATATAAGAATTAGTTTTTTTTTTAAAAAACATCGATTTGTAATAATTGTTATTTGCGTGAAAATGAGAATTTTTTATTCACATAGCAAACACTATGCATTTTTGCAAACTTTAATTACAAGAATTAGAAAAAAAAATTAGAATGGTTGGGGGTTGGATAATATTTGATGCTAACTGCTAAGGATAAACAAACATTAATTTCCTATTATTCCGGAAATTGCTTGTATTTATACTGCAATCCGTATACTGAAACTATTTAAAAAACATACACATGCAATACAACATTGCTAACTCTTGATTTGAAAAATATAGTAGCGATCCATCTTCTTGATGCATCAACGTAGTTATATCCTTTTTCGATCGATCGATCGATCCAATGATAGTTCAAGAACTTTTAGTTGGTCGAAAAAAAAAGGAGAAACACTTTTGTTGCCATATAATACAAATTAGATCCGCCCCCTGTTTGGAACTTAGATGTCAATCTAACAGTTTCTTCTTGGCAACAAATCTTGGACGAAGAAGAAGATTATATTCGTGGCTTAATGACTATGATCCACGGAGTTTTGTCGATTTCCTTTGTGAGATCATTCCCTCTTAGGATCGACAAACTCTGCAAACCATAGTCATCGCGACGACAAAAGGAAAACAAAGTAAAATTTCTCTAGCCGCGAACATAATCTCCTTCGTCTAAGATTTGTTGTCAAGAAATCCCCCAAAGGAAAGGTGCATGACACTGATTCTCAATAGGAATCCAAATAAATTATGTTTTAGACATCAAGATTGTCCTCGTATGCAATAAATTCCTAATTAATGAGAAATAATTGACATAATGCTAACTAAAATGATTCGTTGGAGATGACTATGTCATCTATATAAATTATAAGTACCAAACAAGCTGAGAATAGAATTATATAATCCCAACATTAGCAAAATCTTTAAATTAAAAATCCATGATGCATGACCAAATTGAGTTTCTAGCTTACAATTGTTCATTCAATACCTAGAAAGAAGCCGAAGATAGAAAAAGGAGATGCGGAACCACCCTGCACCCACCATAACCTACATACACCACTTCTTTTCTATCTTCAACCCCTACTGTACACGTGCACAAACCCTCCAAATAAATCACTTGCAGGATGTAAGTACAGAATTTATAACATGCATCAATAGGCAGATGTTGGCCGACTCAGGGGCAGTAGTCGTTGGAAGGGCTCTTTGGTGACCCAACAAGCTGTATACTTGCTCAAAGATAGGTCGCACATGTAACGCAATCATTTGGTTAGCCGGGTTGATTACTATAGCAACATCGGTCATCCAGCCAACTTTTCTGGATGTCTCATTGCCAACATCACAGGCCAGTTGCTGCAGAAGTGCCAGAAGAACCCCTTGGCTTAGGAGAAGTGGCACTGTGGAACAAATTGCATGCAAATCCACCTGCAATATCATGTTAAGTACAAAAGAGCAGAACTGAAAGGATTGGGATAGAAAACTTAGTGTAAAGGTTGACATGAAAACATCAATGTCAAGCAACATCATTAGGTTCCACAGGAATTAGACCAGTACCTGTGCACATAGCCAAGACACTATTGACACATCACTTCTTTGCAGTGCTACTGTGAACGCTTCCTCATATTTACGCTCAGAAATTAATCTTGAGAGTTCTTTTGTCGGATCTAGATGTGCCCCAACCTGCTGTAAATTGTATGGAGCATCACTGAATTGCATTCTAACAAGGAAATCAAGTTATCCAACTAAAGCAATAGAAGACAGGGTCCATCAGTCATGTAAGCTACGGGAATCTTGAATGGATGTTTTACCATCTCAGGAAGGCTAGCTGTAGGGCCGTTGGCTTGTTGGGAAACCAGAGGGTTTAAAACCTTTGTGTTTCCTGCTGCAATAAGAGCCAAAATCTTTTGTTGACCATCAATTAACTCAGTAGTGAGATTTTGGGTGATTGAAGATGTAGAGCTGAGTGCTTCCTGCATGAACAAACAAAAAATTCATTGCAAATAAAACAATTCGCCTTGCAGTTTAAAGAGATTACAAGCAAAGCAAACGACACCAAGATCATAGACAGCACAGGCATAATAGCAGGAGCAACAGCAACAAGGATAATGATTATTATGATATATACTTACCCTTAAAGTAACTGCTAAAGGTGTATTTGCTGCCTCAAGTTGTTGATGAGCAGCAGCAGTGTGTTCATTCATTCCTTTCTGAAATGCATTTTCAACTTGCTCAAACATTGCTTTACAAGATTGCTCAAATGCAGGAACCACAGATGATTCCAAACAGGACCTAAGAGAATCCTGCATATTTCATATAGAAAAGAAGTTTTAGACAGGATTACTGCATTTTCTAATTGAAAGTATGGGATCAACAAACATGAATATCAAACAGCAAAACAACATAAAATAATAAGCTTCATATCCAAGTCAAGATAAAAGAGATGTAGGATTCTGGTAAGGAGTTCACAAGCAACATAGACCTACCTCATAAACATGGTCCTTATAGGAGTGTTACTAGCAATAGGTTAGTTGGATAAGATACCTGCAGTACACTTCAAATAGGAGTCTGACTATAAATATCAGTCATCCAGTCTAAACAAAATGGCCAGTAAGATATCATGTCAGCAAATTTTGTATTTAACACAACTAATTTTGGTCTCAAATGATTTGTTACCTATATACCAACACTCCACCGCAGTCATGGAATCATTATTATTCCTTCAATACAAGCCCCCCCCCTTTTTATGTGTCTGAAATCATGGAGAAAATCCTAGTTGCTATTCTTAAACGGATAAAATGTGTTGAAGATAGAGTATGCAGCATTTACCACTATTTGACAAGTGAAATGCATTGTGTTCCTAAACGTACATATGAAACATCCATATTAACGAGGGAACACATTTTCTAAAGAGATAGAACTAAATAAATAAAATCTTGAAATCATTCCAAATATCAGTACCAGCATTCTGCCTGCATGTCAACAAATCCTAATCCAAAGAAATCTGCTCCCCCTGTGCTATCATTGTGATAAGTTTTGAAGCCCAAGAAGTAAACAATATATGTCCGGTCAAATTGTAGATAAGTTTCACAATTGTGCTGCTGAAAAGCAATACAGAGGACCACCAAATTCATTTCAAACAAGAATAGCATACCTCAACCTAAGCTTACAGTCTATATATGACAATAACGTTGTTTGATTAATTTGTCATACAGTTGTTTCCATAATTCAATAGTCAGATACACATACATCATTTTTTTGAAATAATGAATACCTGAAGAATCTGCTTCCCAGAGTTTTGAAACTGCGCTTGGATTTGTCTTGTAACAGTAGCTTCAAGTTTAGAACTGACTGACTTCTCAAATTGAGTTACTGCTTTATCACCAACTCCCCTCTAAGAACAATGGAACATGGAAAGTAAGATAAAATGACCAGGGTTTAGCCCAAATAAAAGCACATAATCAGAACATAACCTGAAATGACTCTGCTATAGCTGAAGAAATAGCAGGTGCAACTGAACGAGCTACAGTGGATCCTATTGTAGAAAGTTCTTTCTTCACTGCCCTCTCTAAAATGGTTTGCAAGTCCTTATTCACATAGTTAGTGATTAGACCGGTGATTTGCTGCATCCGCTCCTTCTCAAACTTCTCATATTTTGCATTTTCTTCTTGAACATGAACCCATAAAGCATCTCCATTAGCCTTGATTATCTTCTCTATATTTCTGCTCAAGGAAGTCTCCATTCGTTTTCCTTCCTTCGCTACAGGAGCAGCCACAATTAGACTCATTTGCTTCTGCAGTTCCTTCTGCATATTCACTACCTGTAAAGAACCAAAACCTAAGATGTGAACCCAACTAAAACTTAAAGCAAGAAGTGAAGCATAGAAACAGAAATTATAGCCCAAAAGAGTCACTCTAAATGGATTATGGCAGACTAAACAGTTAGCAATGACAAACAGTCAAATAAGAAAATCCTAGTGTAGTAAGTTTGATAATAACAGGAGGTAGAAAGCATAAAAGTGAATTTTCTCTAAGTTTCAAGAAGGAAAGAGAAACAAGTGAGAAAATTTTACTTCAATAATTGACAATGACAGTAAGTACACAAACATCTCTCATCTACAAATAATACACACATGACTTGATGCCAAAAATATCACATGATGATTTGATCCCTCCTAACGAGAAGACCACTGACCATGTTAATCCACAGAAGGACCCTTCTCTTGAGAATGAAAAACATTTAACGGAGCAATGCAGAGATAAAACTTGATCTTAGAAGATCCCCTAATAATTTGACTTTAGAAGATCTTGTGATGACTTGACCTTAGAAGATCTCCAAATAACATGGTCTTAGAATATACCCCAATTGACTTCCCCAGTGAAGGATGCTCAACATGTTAGTAAAGAGCAATCTGTCTCAACAATTATAGTTCATTCATGTTACCCTGAGAGATGAAAAGAATAAAATTGAGCGCAACAAAGATAAAAGATATATATATTTGATGATTAACAAATCAATCAAAACATTCACTCATGTCTTTTTCCAGTGATTGATGAGTCTAAAGTTTGTCTTCCTAGAGAGTTGATTTTATGGTTCACCTATTTCTACCAAATGAAGAATTTTACTAAAACCATATGTGAGAAACATGTCGACAACAAGAAACAAATTGTACAAAGAAATGATTATTATAAAGTACTGGTCATTGAGTATTGATCTAGCAATCATCTTACGCCATTTATTTACCCATGTGAGAAAATTTTATTTTAATACTTATTTAACTACTAAATTAAATATTTGTCAGAGACTCCATCTTTGCATGGCAACCTTATCATAGGACATGCTTCTTCCATTTGGTACCAAATCCTTAGTATTATCATCTCTACAATATCTTTTTCCACTAGTAATCAATCTTGTCATTTCTTATTTATGAGAATTTGAATGATAAAAAAAAGAGGAAGAGAACCAAATCAACACACAATTCCTCTAACAAGAAGAAAAATAATTTATCAATTGGAAGAAATGTCAAAGAAGAAGATAATGAAGTTTTCTCCTTGAAGGACAAGATACAATCTGTGTTTCTACTATTCCTTTCTGAAGTATCACTAATTGATGATGCCAACAACTCATCTCCCCTTAGTGAAGGAGAATATACAAATTAGGAAAGTAATCTTTAAAAGTTTTAGATTGAAAAAAAAGGTTTATTTTTATAGATTCTTTTATTTAGGAGAATAGTTAGCTAAGGTAATTTTGATTTGGTAATTATCTTGTTTAGAAGATGAGATTCGTCCCTAATTTGACCTAGTCATTTTAGATATAGGATTATTTCTTGAATATTTTTAATTTACTTCCACCTTGTTTGGGTTGGACTCTCTAAAGGGGGCATGCCAAAGGAGAATTTTGGACGAGAAGATTAGAAGCATTGTTGTCAGGATTGACATGAGTGAATATAGTTGTCTTGATATGCCATCTGAAACTATAGTTGTATTTGTATCGGGTGATAAATAAATATGTCTCAAGTTTCAGTGGTGAGACCAAGGAGGAATACTAGATGAGATAATTAGAAGCATTGTCAATTGCATGAGCTCCACCACTAAGGGCTTCAGAGAAATTACATCTGGACAACACCATTCGCCTTGTACGCCATAAAACCCTCGTCTCCACAAGATGACTAACTAACAGTGTAGAATTCAGAACACCTACTTCCTTTATATAAATCTAAACCTACAAATTTTCTTAACTGAACCCCATTAACCATTTGCACATTATCCTATTATGCCTTCTACCTTCTCTTGTAATAGTGATGACAAAGCTTTGATGCACCATTTCCCTCTTCTTCATCTTCAATACCACTTTTGAGTTATAATAAATTTCAATCTAAATTTGTCAATCTCAATCCATAGCGGAGTTGTGCAGATTTACAAATTATGACCATAGGAATAAAACAAGTTATCCAAAGACCATAACTGCTAGTCCAGCAATTGATGGCAAATAGATGTCAGTACTGATATGAAAGGGAGAGCAGCTAGAAAAAGAAAGCAAAGAATACCCTCTTGATTGTGCACCATATATAGGTGAATGTTTTATCAAAGCATTGAATCTCACTAGAAAAGAGGGATCTAAGTGTCAACCATTTCATGCACTAGTTTTCATACAAGGAAATGAAGTTTATGATTAATTCACCCCTGAAAATATAAATGCAAAAAATACCACACAAGTATATCTTAATAGTAAACAATTGACCAAGCCGCTCATCTTGATCTAATAAGAGGGTAAGGAACATGCCCAAGACATTGTATGCCGCCTCAAGGTACCAAACCAACCCCAAGACAATTGATCAAGTCTGGATGCTACCACAAATTGATCTCAGATTGATCCAATCTGAAGGTGAACAAAATGAACAATGTAAATCACATCAAGAAAAGTGAAAGTAAACACAAATCATTGCCTTCAGGAGCACTAGAAACCCAGTCCCTATTAAAAGTCTCTACAGAAGTATGCAGTGAGCAAGTCCAACAATTTTAATTAGTGATTTCAACTTTAAGTTAAATGATTTTATACCTGGCTCAGCATTTCCTGCACAGCAAGTATATCCAAGGAAGCAGGATCGACTGAAGGGGCACTCTCACTGACTGCTGGTTCATTCAAAGAATAGGTGGAGTGGGGAAGGCTAGAGGAAGGTGATGGACTGGATGTTTGATGTTGTTTTCCTTTTTGTTTCTTTCCTTTGACAACTGAGAGAGATTGAGATACTGTAGCAACAGACGGTTCAGTTAGATCTGCTGCTGCATTTATTATGTTATCTCGTCCATCTTCCTCAGCGGTGGCTAACAAGGTTCTCTTTGACTCAATAATAGCAATGTCATCACCTGAGTGACTTTCTTCCTCAAAGGAAGTTTGTATTATGGAAGGAGCCTCATTGTCTACCTCCGAGAGGGCTATAGAAGTTTGGGGAGATAACTCCCCAACAGAAAAATCTTGAGCCACCTTCTGAGTATTGGTTTCCGGTTGAACTGCCTTACACTCACCGACTAATTTCACTTCTACTTCAGCATTTTTCATGCTGTCACCAGTGTTTATGTCTTGATCCTTCATTTCCTCAGTAAGTTTTTTATTGACATTACTACTTTCTGAAGTAGATATAGCACCAGATAAAATTTCAGAGGGAGTAATTAGGTGAGTTGAGTTTCCACCAAGCTTAAACATCATAGGTGGATTAAATACTGTGGATATATCATTATGTCCAGTATTACGGCCATCCTTTTCGACAGAATACCCAAAAACTGACTGATCAGTTTCATGACCCATATATGATGGTGAATCCTCGGAAGTCTTTTCAGGGCTCTTCAGAGCAGGTGATCTTCCTGCAATGTCCATGTTAAAGGGAACAGGAGATGAGGCAACATGCATTGCATCTGCATCCACATCCGGAAGTGGAGGAGCAATGAGTTTAACTTCAGCATTTGATGTAGATGATTCATTGATACTGGTTGTCTTAGAAGAATCAGGGGTTGCAGGAGCTGGAGCTGCAGATGCACAATCCATACCACCATCAGTAAGGAGGGTTTGTAGTGATGCATTTTCCATAACAAAATCAATTCTGTAGTGTTCACTAGATATCTCTGGCACAGGTAGTCCTTCAGAACTAGACGTCTCGGTTACACAAGATGAAGGATCTTTTGCTAACCCAACATTAGCAATTGGTGGTGGTAGACACTGAATCAAATCCAAAGCATATTGTTGAATTGCCTGTGTTTGTACACAGTATAATTGGACAATTATGTCTCCCTCAGGCAGGATATCATGTGTTACCGTAAGACTCAAAATAGGCATTGCCACAGTGAAATCTGCTATATGGTCCATGGATGTAGAAGCAGGACATAAACCATAGTCAATATGCACTGCATAAATAGCATTCTTCTTGGCATTTGCAATTATAATAAGGCTTGCTTGAGGCAAAATTACCAATTGATTGAAAAAAGCCTCTTCCATCCGAGGTTCTGAAGAACTTCTCAGGTCCAAAGTCTGAGTGCAATGCCATGATTCAGAGTCACTAGGCAATAGCCAGCCTTCTTCACTAGAAGAAGCCCAAATTTTCAATTCTCGACTTAAAGGTCCCTGCAACAGAAATTATGCAGTTCCAATGTCATTGTAAAGAAAGCTGTAAAGAGCCAAAGAATGTCATTTAAGAATGAAGGTTGTCATTCATCTCAACCTCCAACTGCACCATAAGAAAATAAAATTATCTTAATGATTATTATATTATAGACACACCAGTATAAGCACGAAAAGAATGACAACTAAGAAAACATGTATGTCAAAAAGTAGCTGGTGACATAAACATCCTTGAATACACGATAGGAGACATACAGCTGTGATGAGATTGATGTGTTCAGGATGGTTAGGTGCTGTCATGAACTCCACGGAGTTGACAGGATGACCATCATGTGGCCTTAAAACAGAGAGGGGCATTGCTTTACGGTCATCCCAGATCTTTACCTGTGAGATGACAGATAATGACAATAGAAGGAGAAAAAACAATGAGCACAAGAATGAAGAATTAGCATTAGTTTCCTGGCATCCAAAAACAATAATATTACTTTAATTTTCAGTAATAAAGAACCCAAAAGGAAACAATCACTATCATCATCAAACCAACAATGTAGTATCATGCTCGTGTAAAAAAATTTAAGGTTTTATTAGGCTATTTAAACACTATAAGCATGGATCTTAATATAAAAAGAAATATATAATACTTAATTGCCTGGTCTCTAGTTACATGGGTCTCTTGTGAGATTTAATGTTTTACTGATGTGACGATAAAAGAAAATATTCACATAAGAACCTGAGTAAAGTCTCCTTAGAATCACATTAGACATAGGTGGACACATACCACATTACAACAGGCAGTTAAGCTAAGAATTAATATCATGTAAAACTAACTTATAGCAACAGAGCATCAATTACAGGTTTAAACAGTAGCTATTTATTTTGGCACTTTCTAAAGAATTTTTGTAAGCTCAAGAGAGCTGCTATCTCCATAACAGACATATCTATTATTAGTTTTCTTATTTTTAATATTGCATGCACATGATCCCCATGTCTTTTGGAAACCCTGGCCATCAGTTTTCTTGTATTTTGATTGCCTGCAAACACTAACAGGGCAAATTTTGTTTGGAACTGAACTGAACAATGTGGTTATATAATAGACTACCAAGAAGTCAAGGAACAAGCAACAGCAAATTCTACAAAGTGAATTTTACCAATTAGCTATGCATCTTTGTATTGCCCACAAAACACAATATAAAAAGATCAAGCAATCAACCGATGTAAGTACAAACCGTGCCATCTTTTGATGATGATGCTAAACGAGTAACCATCCACTGCGATATGGACAAATCGGTCACCTCTCCATCATGTTTGCCTATAATCTGCACTCCTTCGATCAGCTTTTCAATGGAGCATTTCAGTGGCTCCTCAGCCAAAAATTCTTTTCCTCTTCCAACTTTATTTATATCAATTTTTAGTACATAAACTCCTATTCCAACAAACATAATTTCCTGCAGAAGAAATTTCAGATTCATAAGAATACCTAGATATAACTAAGGAAACTTAGCTGTAGCAAAAGATGCATCCCTACGTTGGTAAATTTAACGGAAGGTTGAAGCCATGTTCACAAGTAGAGTTGTATCAAACATGATCATGCAAATTTTAATGATAGCCTTACTTGCTTGTGAGAGTGCCAACAAATTCGGGGATGATATGACTCTTTGTCTCCAACTATTTGAATAGCCATTATAACTTTTCCTGTTATCAGTGGCTTGTTTTCCTCATCAGGCCCCTCATCAATCTTCCACACAAAAATCCTTCCATCAATGCTTGCACTAGCAATAAATGAAATGAGCAGAATGTTAGGGCAAAAGAAGGAAAATAAAAGAACAGATCATCAGGAAGTACCTGGCTAAAAGGTGTACATCTTCGGCAAAGAAAGCCATGTCTGTAACTCTCTACAAAAAATGCAAATCACATTAATCTAACTTAACAAGAAAGGAAAATTAAAGCAAAGCTGCACAATAAATTGTTTCAGACTGCACCACTAAATGCTTGAGGAATATCTCAAACATGAGAAAATAACAACTAGAAGAAACAGATGGTGACAATTTTTCCTTGAAAGAGATGTGGCAAAGATATTTATTAAGAAACAGATGGTGACAAAAATCCTGCACATAGACAACAATACATATAAGACTATTATATATATGAATGGCATGTACTGCCAGTAAGGAACAGACATAATATGTGAGAGTCGAATTCCATTATTGGGAAATCTGGTGTATGCCATTACCTCAGTAAGCAGGAAACAGTTTGATAATCCACCAAAAAAGGAAAAAAAAACTAGAGCCCATTAATCACAGGCTCAAAAACTTGATGCAAAGAGATTACTAGAAAACACGATGGATTTTGTTTTACAAGGTTCTTATACATTAACCATCTGGCTTGAACAGTTCTGTTTCATTAATTTTACCATTAAAGTGGAATAAGTAATAAACTAGGAGGTCTCCCACATCTTAGCACTCCATAACTTGCTTACCTGGAGATACTATTTACCAATAAAAAATATGCAGAAAGTAGTTTACGAATATAAATCAGAGAAAATTCCACAATGACATTGTCAACTGAACTGCAAACAAAATCATATTACAATCAACCAATTTGACAAATTCATTTTCCTAGGGTAGCATGCTCAACATACAGAATAAATTTAAAGTTTCAATTGAAGTTCTTTGATATGCATCAGAAAAGCTGCCAACATAACATTAAATAAGTAGCATATAAATGATTAAGCAGCTAAAATCACATCAAATAAATGAGCACTTATACTTAAAATATGTTAAACTATGTTCCATCTGCCAACATGAAAGTCAAAGCAGATATTTAATTATTTTAGCAAATGTCTCAGATGTCAAGATGAAAAAAGATGCCCAGGTCATAAACTATGGATGAGAAACAAAGTATAAGCTTTCAGTTAAAACTCGCGCACAAACAAAATCCAGTTAGCATCCAAAAATAAATTATCTATCCTAAACTTTAATAAAGGTCCCATGATATTAGAAGCATCCACAATCAATCTGCCAACAGACTCAGAATGCAAGGACAAACTATATCTGCATGCATTAACTATATACTACAACATCCTGACTATAATGATATCGTCATAAACCAGAGAAGCATATAAACTAGGTCAAAATGATTTCATCACCTGAACGGGATGAAACTTTTTGACTCATCAAGGGCTGAAGAATTACTAAGTCTAGTTGAAAGTTTCTTGCGATCGAACCTGAGAATGCCCCTTTAGCAATGATCTCAGAGCTGTGTTGATATTGAGCACCCGAATAGCACCAAGCTTAAGCCCATAGCATATGTAGGTCCGGTTGACGGCGATTTGCCTACCCAAAACAAGCCCTGGATCAGATATATATTTGGTGATCGGCGTCACCTCGAGTTGCGGCGGTTGGTTCTCTCCCGGCAGACGTGAATCCACATCATAGACAGCATGTGCCCCTGTGCTGAGAAGCCGACCCCTAGGCAACTTGTTGCTCGGCATCCTCGTTGTCGCTGGCTGGGCCAGTGCCGCAGGTGGTGCTGACGGCACAGGATGAAGCACGCCAACCGTGGAAGGCATCAGGAAATCCGATGGCGTGGTAGAGGAAGGCGGCATCGAGACGGCGGATTCAAGTTGGGGGCTTGGGGTAGGGTTCAGGAGGGCCATAAGGCGAGCACCGGGATTGGTATTGGAGCTAGGATTGGGGTTAGCGTTTGGATTGGGGTTCGGAAGGTGGGGAGGCACAGGAGGGATGGCTGGGGGGCGGTGGAGGGACTCCTGGGGGTAGTGGAGGAAAGGATGGTGGTGGAAAGGCGGCGTAGCCTGGGGGTATGAGAAGGCGCCGGGAGGCGTTGGAGTCGGAAATGTCGACGGCGGTAGCGGAGAAGGGTACGCAGAGGTAGGAGGGAATGGCTGCCGGGGAATGGCGCCAGGACTAGGGCTGGGGTTGGGGGGCTTGAACAGGGCCTGCGTGTCGTAGTTTGCAGAGGTGTTGGGGCTCCCGCCGGGGGACGCCATCGTCGACGGCGGAGAGTAGAACTTCGAGGAAGACAGGAGTTGGTCTATCGTGCGCCGCAGTGGCGAGCGGCGTAGGTTAATCAAGATCCGGAAACGTCCGAGACGGTAGACGAGAGGGGTCAAAAAGTAAATGGTTCTATTTTATAGAGTAAATTTTACTTTGGCCCAATATTTTCTTTCTTGTTCATTTTTATCATTTAGAGCTTCACAATTATAATTTCAATCCTTCTCACCCACCTCTTTAAACAAGATTCCTATAAATAAAAATCTCAATGAGCAGCAAGTTTTTTTCATCCACCATCTCTTTTATGATCATCAAGATTTTCAACAAAGTTTTACATTTGTTTTTTTTTTCTTTTTTCAAAGCTATATAGTAAAGAATTATCGTCGTTGGCAAATTGAACAAAAGTCACACTTTTATTAAAAGTTTAATGAGTAAATTATAACTTTTCAAAAAAATTAGGATAAAATAAAAAAGCGGAGAAAAGTGGATTTTTTTTTTCTTTTACTACCTGCTAGTTCTCTCATTTACATAACCCTAAATTGCCACTTCCATTAATTAAACAAGTGATATATATATATATATATATAATTTTATGATTTGATAGTTTACTTTTGTGAATACATTATATGATTTATGAAAATGGATATAAAAGCACAGAGCGCATTAAAAAATTAATATAACCATGAGAAATATTATTTCAATAATACAACAACCACAAAAAGAGTCTCATTAAATATTTGATAAAGCAAGTTTTACCACTTTGAATAAGGTCACCTTCTACAACCATTAAGCTAATCGAGGAAACTGATAAATGAATCGAAAGAATTATTTAAGTATCAATTATATTGAATGAACAATTACAACTAGTCTCCAGAAAGATGCACAAATAATAAAATTCTTGTAACAACCTGTGCAGAACTCTAGATGTTCCAAGAAACAACAAAAGACCACAAATCATACGAAAGATAAAAGAGATAAAGAAGCTCATCAGAATCTTGATCCTACCGCAGGACCTTCAGCTGCAACAAGGAGCACCTTGAGAAGAGGATCCATCTCTTCCATCTGATGGGCCTGTATTTCCTCCATAACCAATTTTGATTCCATAAGACTGCCAAGAACCATGAACAATGCGATTAATCATAAAAAGTAGTGGATCTATGTAACACAAGATAAACATTCCTGAATCATACTTCATTTGATACATCAAATACTCCATCCTGAATCTTCTTGTAGATGTTTGTTGCAGTGTTGATAAATGCCTGCGATGGAGATGATGAACATTTTGGTAGTAAACGTTGAGCCAGACAAGAAGATACAAACTCGATCAAGCAGAAAAGAAAAAGAAAAAGAAAAAAAACATGGCATTTCACCTCCTCGACATTCTGTGCAGTCTTGGCTGAGGCCTCCATGAATATCAATCCATGGTCCTTGGCGAATTGTTCCCCTTCCTCAGTGCTGACAGCTCTTCTGTGAGCCAGGTCTGACTTGTTGCCTATAAGCATGATTGTCAGGTTTGCATTAGCATGCTGCCTCGCATCTTCCAGCCAACTCGCAAGATGGTTGAATGTCTCCCTCCTGTCGAAATTTTCAGTAACCAAGCAAGAAATGTTACATTGGAGCATAACTCTCAATGATGGTACATTCTGAAAGCATTAGCTACCTAGTGATGTCGTAGACAAGTAATGCACCAGCAGCACCTCTGTAATAGGATCTGGTGATCGATCTGAATGATTCTTGCCCAGCCTACAAATTGCAAGGTTTTTATATCAAATGTCGACAGTAAAACAGGAGAAACTAATATCAAACTCACTGTGTCCCAAATTTGCAGCTTTATGGGCTTCTTGTCTATGTTTATCATCCTCGCTCCGAATTCAACCCCAATCGTTAAGTCATGCACAGGTTGGAAACGCTTGTCTGTGAACTGCAGAAGAAGACATGATTTGCCCACTCCTGTCGACACAAAGAAGATGGTTATACGCTTTCCTCAACGAAAAACATGATTATAGAGATTCTTTTAAAAAGAAAAAAAGTCCTCAGCTAAAAAATGCACTCAAATTTGCATCAATAATTGTAATTCTAATCGCTTCGAATTACAACATTTCCAGAATTAAGGATCTATGACAAACAAAAACTATATTTCGAATAAGATGTAATTAAAGAATCGCAAGCCCAGAAGAAATTAAAGGGATTGACATTGTACGCCTTTCGCCAAAGTCAGGTGAGTACCTGTGTCGCCAATGACGATGTACTTGAAGAGGAACGCATACGACATGGCGATTGGATCTCAAAGCTAGCTGCGCAACGTAACCCCGCCGCAGATTGAAAACCCTAACCTTTGGTTCCCTCTCCAGAGACCAAAAAGATGGTATCCTACAAAAATAAAAATAAAAACGCTTCTAACGAACGAAAATCTTGGAAATGGTCTCTTGTGATAATGGTAATGTGATTTTTAAAAATAGCGATCCAAGCGGAGATTGGCTGTAACAGCAATTCTCATTCATCGATCGACTGAAACAGGACAATTGGCCTGGTTCGCTTTAGTTCGATCAGCTTTCGCTGGATCTCCAGCATTTGAGGGTGCAACGTGTGGCTCGGACGAACGAAAAAACACACATAAAGACAGGGAAAACTTCCAGCGCGAAGTAAAATAATCAACAGATAACAAAGCTGATGGCCAATGATCCCTATAAATGTAATATGTGTCGCCTTGCAGAGGAGGCACAGCTCGTTGTAGGCTTTTTTGCATGGTGCCACGCACAGCGCATGCCTTCCCACGGAAGCCATCGTATATAATAGAAGACGCTTCGGGGGCAGCCAAGTCGACATGTGTCTTCCCCATCAATTTCCATTATTCTGTATTTAATATTTAGTTAGTGCGGGAAATGCACATGCAAAGATGCCTTCTCGCCATGTGATTCGCAACTGCATGCATGATTGGAGGCAGAAAAATACGACTACCATGCCCATGTCTCTTTCTTCAGTAACATCAAGTGTGTGAATCTGGAAAGGTACTTTGATTTTATTATTTTATTTTTATTTTTTCATTTTAATATTTGTTGCTTCCCTAATTTTATTATCTGGGTTTTGTTTTTGATTAATCAAGTATTAAAGTCTAATTAACTGGATTTGGTCGTTGAGAGCGAGGATATCGTTGTTTGATAACATGAAACAGATGTTAAGTACTAGGTATCGTTTCAGTAAACAAATGCTTTCCTAGCCGACCAAAAGGTTCACTCGCCTCTATTATTGGAAGTTGGAGTGGGGCCGCCCGTGGAGAAAGACGGGAAGGTTGTTGTGCGGGTTAGCAGCTCCGGGTCGGAATGAATTGTTAACATTATCTCTTTGCGGAGGAGGCGGAAGGCAATGTGAGGGAGTGCGACAAACCGGAGGTGAGTTTAAGAAGTGCCCGATGGTCGAGCAGCAAAGTTGGAGAATCCTACGAAGAAGTGTGGAGAGGTAACCTTACCGCACCGAATCTATAAAAGAGACAATTGGCTCTTTGGCTTTTTAGCTGCTTCCCTTTCCTGGCTTGCGTCTTGGGAGTGCTTCCGAAGAGTAGAAGAAGAAGAAATCGCTAGTCCGTCACAGTGAGTTACTCCGATCTGCACTTTTTTTTGCTACTTTGATGCTTTCTCTTCGACCAATCTGGAATCTTGGTAGATTGTGGAAAAGGTTGTTCTTTGTTGGATGAATTATTGGTCGGTTGATCTTATTTTTCTTTCTTGTTTGAGGAATTTGATGGCTTCGAATCTACCTATTTTGTGTATGGAATTTTAGTAGCTGAAGTGTTTTCGATTTTACTGCAACTTTTTCGATCGATCTATCGGTATAATCCTGATTAGGGTTTTTTTTTTCCCCTCCGAGATCCTAAATTTCTTTGGGATAGTACCTAATGCATGCTTGCTCCCTTGTCTCCAGATTGGACTCCTGGTGATTTCTATTACTGTAATCCAAAAGCTTTCAGGGTGCGAATCGCGACCGTCAAATTCCCGAGTCCGACGGCGATGGGCCTTTCGAGCCTGCCGACCCCATCCGATAGCGTGCTCACTCTGGTGCTCGTCAACACCGCCTTTACCATCTCCTTCCTGAAGCAGCTTATCCGCTCCCTGATCCACCTCCTCCGCCTACGCTCGCCGACTCCACTGCCTTCGGATCACGGCGCTGGGGATCTGGGTCAGGAGCCGCATAGCCTGACGGAGCGGTTCCGCACCTGGTGCAAGCCGGTCCGGTTCGGTTCGACCCTGGGGCGGAGGCGGGAGCGGACCGCCGACTGCCGCGTCTGCCTCGCCCAGTTCGAACCGGACTCAGTGGTGAACCGTCTCCTCTGCGGCCACTTCTTCCACAAAACCTGCTTAGAGAAGTGGCTGGACTACCAGCACGCCACATGTCCCCTCTGCCGGACTCCCGTCCTGCCTGGCGAGGAACCGGGCGTTGCCTGCTTCATCTCGACTTCTTCGTGGCCGTGGTTTTAGATCGTAGGACATGACGCCGGTCTCCGTGGATGATGCGGGTGTATTTCTATGTGTGCAGCTACCCTCCTTCGCAATAGTGTTGGCGTGGTGAATACTAGTTTTTGTTCTCGGCTTCTTGTAGACATGGAATAGTGTTCTGTACAGTGCTATTAGTCTAAATGTGTTTTCCCTCTTCATCTGCTTCTAATTTCCAAAAGCGCGAGCTTTTCTTCTTTGCCCGACAAGATTGCCTCCGATAGATTGGGCGGATTACATGAACCAATTTTACATAGCACATGCCATGCAAATTTGTAGGGTGAACGACCAAAGCTGCCAAAGGTAGTTGGATGGATCAAGCATGAAGTGTTGATTCACATTTTCATTTTTTTTTCTCCGTCCAACAATTGACTTTTGTCTTTTGTTTTTGGTATCAGTGGCATGCTTGCATTAATTACCACGACTAACACATTTGCTCAAGTACCTTGTCTCATAGGAAGCAAGATTTAGAGCAGGATAGAGCATTTTTCTACCTAGGCTAAAACAACTTATAAAAACAGCTAGCTAGAACCTCAAGGAAGCAGGGCAGTTGCTGAAAGAACGTGTAGGAGCTTACCATGTGTTACTTGGCTCGAGATTTTAAACTACCGAGAAGCTCCAGCCAAGCTGCTGCAAGCATCCTGTTGTTTTGGCACCGACCATCGGAAATTCAGTGTTCCGGACTCTCCGTAGGACGAACAGGGTGCGGAATCATTTTCTGCACTTCGCTTCAGACTTGAGCAGGCAATCATTTGATAGCTGATTAAAGCATCTAAGAATTGGCATCCATTTCCTCCTCCCGGAAAATGCTTCTGCGCTTGCACATTGGAAAATATCTTCACTGCAAATAGACGACCTCAACCTTACCAAGTAAAATGTTCTCCACATCATCTTAAAAAGATTGACATCGAAGCAGCAAGGACGACTTTAATAGGCTGTTATACTCGGGGCATTATTCTCTTCTAACTAAAGGTGGCACTGGACTCATGCCTAGCCCTAAACAGGTTAAATTAGGTTGGTCTCAAATTCAATTCAAACCAGGGCCAAGCAAAGTGGGAACGATGTGCTCGATATAGCTTAGTTGAGACAAAAAACAATGTATACTGAATTGAGTCCTACATGTCATATGGGCCCACAAGATCTCTCTTGGTATCCCTGGTCAACTTAACGCATCCAACAATTTTCAAATTTGAAAATCTTTGTTCAGTGCTTAAGCTGCCAATATGAAGAAATAAGGGGGCGAGATCATAAAGGGGTCATCGTGTGAGCCTTGACCCTGCAGCTCTGACAAATACCATTTGCCTCTACTTTTAGCTCAAAATGATACTAGACAGCTGGTTTGTATTCACTTTACTGTATAAGAGATATGAAATAAAAGCACCCTCCTTCCTTCCTCGGCATGACTGCTATCATGCAATAATAAGCTCTCTACACCAGCAGGAGACGCGAGTTCCTCGTAAGTAAACACTTCCATATGTTGAAGCATCTCCGTAAATGAATGTGAGAGCACTTAACAGTCCTATTGTCCTCCGTCGGAAAAAGTTTCACAGTGAGGATCCACTATTTATTTTTTTTTTTAACTTGAACTTGGAACTACCGACTACGGCATCTATGAAATGTCTCTGGCAGCATCTTTTGTCAGATAAATAACGAAGTTCAACTTGACATAAATTGCTAAAGTTGGTGCTGTGTTATAAATTTCCGAAACAAAAGTGCAGTCTGATAATGTCCTGACAAAAATTATTGTTAATCTGCTTGGGTAATATGGCTTGATAAAAAAAAACACGACTTGGAGATGATGAAGGCGTAATCGTACCTCAGTCAATATGATCAAGACTTAAGCAAAGCTTGGTTGACATGACCATGACCCTAATGACTTGGTTAACTTCATTAAGACCCTATTCAATATGACCAAACTTTGGCATATATCAAAGTATACATGCAAAATGAAACCACGTTGACAAACCTGGGATGACTAATGATAAGGTACAATTCACTGAAATGATAAGATTAGTTTAGTCTAAAAGGAATAAAACTTTGAATCTTCCTAAATGTCACCAAGATATTATAACACCAAGTGACTATGAGAAGGTTTGGTTGACATGATTAAAACTAATATTGCAATACGATCAAGATTCAATTTCAACTTGGTTCAAATGGGCAAGCTTGCACACATGGTAAAATGCTAATATATAGAATAAATTGCCAGTGCCATTATAGAACCAGGGAAACCTAGATGCTAAAAATATATAGAATCCCTGATGACAAGGTAAAATTCATTATAATGGTGAGGGCACTCCAATGCAAAATGAAGAAGAGCTTAAACCTTCCTATATGTCACAATAACACTATGACACGGTCAACTGATAGGAAATAGGGCATATCCATTAACCCAATTACAAGAACATTTTTAAAACCCACAAAAAATGCTTCATGACAAACCATGTCAAGGTAAATAATAAAATACCCTAAGACAGTTACTTTACATTGAGTTAGATTTTTTTTAAAAAAAACCCCCATTGATAATCAAACAATATATTCTAGTGTTGTCTTTAAAAAGAGGACGACCTAAACACTCTATGGGTGGAGTGAAAGGATCAGCAATAAGTCTACTTATGATGATCGCAATCGAATGAGGAAAATTTCATCATGTGTGATGGAGGAGAATTTGGTGATTGCTACTCCAATCCGTCTTGTTATTATTATTTTTATTTGCTCTTTTTTTTTCTTTTCTGAAGCAATGCTATGATCAATTTTATGAGTGCAAGTTAGCATTCATAATAAATTAAAAAGGTACTAAAAGCTTCCGACAAAAAGAAAGACTCCTAAAAATACTGCAAAACTTAGAACTTGAAGAATCTAAATATCATTCTTTATGGCTAATTAATGAGTTTCTATTTTCTGATGCTAAATACTCTTTAGCCTCTTAAGGAGCTTCTGATATTAGAATCTTTTGTTTTTATGAATTATTTATTAGCATCGAGGACAATTAAGTTGGAATTTTATTATAATAAAAAAAATCAACACCCCTGTTTTGCTTTCTGGGATTCACAAACCAAGTAAGACATCACACGTTGATCCAATCCATTAGACTAAACGTGTTTCAGCATTTCCAGTAGATCCATCGGCCAGCAAGCTTGCCGTCCATGACATTACCTTCCTCCCATGACGACGACGTAGCGCACCATTCTCTGCGTTCGGCGCGGCTAGTTGCCGTCCGCATTTAACCTATTCGACTCGTCCACAATTAATATACTAAATGGGCGGTTTACACTGAAGAAGCCCGTCCCTATCTCTTCCTCCCAACCGCCAACCACTTTCTATCTACCTACCGTACTTTGGGATGCAATCACACTGCACTAATTCAAGACTGAACAGTTGACTTATCACACATGATAATTTTTATTCTGGACAAAAGTTTAAAAAGAAGGGTAAATTCTTCTAATAATAATACGTATTTAAAATTTTAATTTTGGTTGAAATAATCAAGATCTAAATTATTATTAGACCAAATAATGAGTAGATTTTTAAAGAGATTAAAATGCAAAAAAACTATTAGTCATTACTTTTTCAATTACGGGAAAGCCATCGTCATCAAACATACGTTAAAGCCCGTAACACGACAAAAGAAGGAAAGAAACAAATCAAACATATGCGAATTAAGGTAGGGAAAGGCAAGATGCTTACTTGGACGGTGGGATTGAGCTAAGGGAGATAGAGAGTGGGATCGCCGTCCATCCAATGGCTGTGATTCCAGTAGGCCGCGGGATCTGCGGCGGTGGCGAGGTCGAAGAGTTGGGGATTTTTTTTAAAATAAGTATGGATTGAAAAGTTATTACGAAAGTAGGTAAGTTTAAAAGTTATTACGGATTTAG
>JBAMHZ010000002.1:5350643-5370275 GCA_037177395.1 Alpinia galanga | reverse complement strand
ATTACTTACACTCTCCTTATCTTCTCCCAAACAGAGCGTAAGAATTTGCCTCTTCCATCTTCTCTAGACGAAACGCAACTTACAAGAACTAGCCTCTTCCACTTCTCTAGACATTATTACATGCGCTTGATGCTAAAGATCATCCTGTGATACTCAAAAAGTGCATGCGTAATCTATATAACAATCAATAATCCCTCCTAAATATATGCATACAATATGTATAGTAAAATCACTGGTGCCTAGCTTATCTAGGATTTCGAAGGTTGTGGAGATTATTGATTTAGCTAATTGCCATTGAACATATCTTAATGTTATTTCTCAAGTTTTAGAACCATAGATTTCTAAACAGTATCTGAACTCAAATGATAGATGGGCTCAGGGCAAACACAAGCAGAAGGTGAAGAAGAAGAAACCTTTGTAGAGAAGTTGTCCACACCTCAAGTTACCAAGTTTCTGAGGAAGAAAATTGGAGAGTAACAGAAGCAGCTTTTAAGAAAAGAATAAAGGCATGAACGATGCTTGCTCGTAGCGTACTACCAAAGAAAACCAGTTATGCTATAAACTTCATATCGGCAAAAAAAAATCGACTAAAACTTCACCTGCAAAGATGGAGAGAGGAGAGATGATGGATAAACAATATGCTCCTGCTCCTTCCACAGCAAGGTGCTGCTTCCCTTGCTTGATCCTGAGCCTTGCACTCTTATCTGCAGCAGTTCTCATCATAATATTTGTCCTAAAGCCAAGGAAGCCGAGCTTCCATCTGCATGCAGTGGAAATGGGCTCGTCAGATGCAATTTTCAGCAAGGGATCGAATGACTCTTCCACAATGCTTTTACTGTTTTTTGTTGCTCAAAACCCCAATAAGCTTGGCATCAGATATAGCTCCTCAGAGCTTGGACTTGTCTACGACAGCAATAACATGGGGCTGATCAAAGTTCCTACATTTTTTCAACCAGCTCACAGCACAAATGTCAGTGTCTTGGTGCATGTTTTCTTCAAGAGAATCGATGTTGCCGAATTAGTTAGTGAACATACCTCTGAAAGTTCATCAAGCCTTAGCGACCTGGAGGTCAGAGTATTCGGTGGAATTCATGTTTGGGCTCACATCTTTAACTTCCAGCTGTTAAAGACTCAGGTAGCCCCTCAACTGAGATATATATTTATACAGGTGAGAAGGTAAACTCCATGACTAGTTAATTTTTCTGTAGGTTTTCCTTGATTGTCTGATCAGTGCAAAGCTTACTGACATTGTACTGAGCAAAGTATTCGCTACCGCGAAACCACGCAAGGTATGGCAAGATAGAACACTATTAAAACGACTTGATTGCAGAAACAAAAAATTTACAGCTTCTCTTACAGGCTTTCTTATTATCCAGTTTGCCACACCTCAAACAGAAATGTTCATTGGCTCTCTGCATATGAACAAGATGGAAGCAATCAAGTTCTTTTCTTTGTAATTTGGATTTTCATTCTTGCTGTTTTTTGCGTGTACATATCAATACTATAAGGAAATGAATACTTGATGTACCATTTCAGCATATAATAATTGATATAAACATAGCGCGGAATAAATACTGTACAAACAATTGCAGATATGGAAGAAAGAAATTTAGGATATCGAGTTGTTCACTGCAAGTACACAGGTAGTAGTAACCAAGCTCGATCTTTATATGCGAAGACCAAGGAACATGTGTCGTTTAAGAAATATAAGAAAGAAGGTAGTGGTTTTTTGCATGAATGTATTTCCTGACCAAAATCTGCTCTTGTTTATCACCAATATGTATCGGATCGGGGTTAGAGTCAGCTTGTTTAAATAAGGATCCGACCCGAATCTGACTGGTCTGGGTTGACCCGAATCTTTCGGTCCGCACCCAACCGCGCCCCGAACCGGTCCCTCAATTTTGAACTCCCGCCTCGTTCCCCGTTGTCGATGCTAGGGCACAGGAGTGATTCCGAAACCCCTCGACGGAGGCTGCTAAAAGTAGTGATTGAGGCGGACGCGAACTGTCGTGGGCGATTTCGCTTGTCTTTTGTCGGACTTGGTAAGTCTTTCCTTCTTCTTCACTTTATTTGAACGATTGAACCGAAAAGGAGTTTTTTTTTTTTTGATGTTTAACGACATAGAGCGTGAAGCAGGGTAAAAAAAAATTGCATTTTTATAGTTGAGGGCTTTGAGTTCTCTTTGTTGATGTGCCTCTAGGACAGTGTTCTTGAGTTTTGATGGCGAGTCCCCGAAAAAAAGTGGACATTCAGCACCTTCTTTCACTCGGAGATGATCTCCTAGATGTTTTGAAGAATAAGAAGGATGGGGAAGGGCTGATGAAATCCTTGGAAGGGGCGAAGCTGCTTTTTTCCTCATGTCAAGTCGATGCCAATGAGACTGGGAAGTCATTAGAAGGTTAGACATTCTTCAGCTTTTTCATATATTGTTTTCTTTTCCTAGTCAATGGAATTGCTATCTCTGAGTAGGATGACAAATTTTGGGAATTTGGATCATGTTTTAATCCCGTAAGGGAGTTTTGTGGTAGAGTATAGCATAAATATCGTTTTCTTTCTTAAATTATTAATCATAATAATGCACTAACTCTAATTTTGATCAAGAGAAAGATAAATTAATAGATTAGAGAAAGATAACTCAAGGAAAAGTCAAAAAATTGTCTTAAGGTGAAGTCCCAAACCTAATATGGGTTTAATCTGGTCATCTCGCATCCTGCAATGGATCCTTTCAGACTTGAGCATCTCAAGTATATATAATCTAAAATATCAAGAGAAGAAGACTGCAAAAGAGGAAGAAGGGCACTAGATCTTTGGACAAAAATTTCCTTAATCATTCCTTGGTCTCATAAGAGATCCTTCCCCTGGAGCTTCATTCCTTGATCTCATAGACCCTTGGAGCAACCTCTCCTTTATAAAGGGTAAGTATCTCTTTAAGGCTCCTATTTGATAAGAGTCATGCCTTTTCCCAGAGGTATGTCCCTTAAATAATAAAAAACTTGAAACTAAAGATTAAATGAAATTAAAACTGAAATGGATCTGGTGGACAATAGAAGGATGTCCATGACCATCATCGGAAATGGAAAAGTAATTGTCCATGAGATATTATGGTCACCATTCCAAACTTTGAATTCATTCACCATTCCTTAAGGCAAAGAACATGCCACATAGAGGCCAGGGAAATGGAGGATAGAGGAGCCAATCTATGTTAATGTTAGAGTTAGGATTCAGCTAATGTTAATGTTGAAATTAGATTTTTCAAGGGTTAGGTCATCTTACTGCACTGAATGAAATAATCATGCTCTTTTTCTATAAACTGTGCTAGTTCAGGAATGTGTTATCACAAAGACTCTTCATGTTATATTGAGTGTCATGGATCCATTGTGAAGGAACTGTTTTATTTTAGCTGAGCAAGTTTGCAAGATCAACATTTCATGTTACTAAACAGTCATCCTAATTCCAGTGTTGATCACTTAAGAAAAGTAGAAGTTTTCAGTGGGATGACCAAGGTGAAAGTGAATGGATAAGTAATCAGGTTTTACTAATACTAATAAGCTATATGCCTTTGGATAGATAATTTTAAGTGTTTTCTTTTTTGCAAAATTCATATTCAGTTTTATGTTGGGGCTGCCAAGATGGGTTGACTTGTAAAGATCCAAGTGAAAATAGTTCAGATTATGTTTTATCTGCTTTCCTCCTTTGTTTGTTAAGTACTGTACCTCTTAGACAATATCACTTAGAGAATCATTTATGTTTGTTTGATGTTACATTGTAGATTATCAGAAAAAGATACAATCATGTAAAGAGAAGATTGACAAAACAAAAGATGGAACAGATCCTGATGTTGAACTTGAACATCTACAACATCAGTTGGATGAGAAACTGCAAGAGGAACAACTGCTACAGCAAGAACTAAGATAAGACAAATAGAAGGCATTAGATTATTCCTAGTTGAATATAATTGTTCATTTGATCCCAATTTGCTTTAACACAGCAATTAGAGATGAACTCATTGGTTTAGAACATCAGAGAGTTTCTATTGAAGAGCGCAAGGACATGATCAAGAAAGGAGAGAAGGATCTGACAAGAGCACGGTAAGTATTTGGGCAGCTTCATGCCATTTGTATTTTTGATGTTTTTTGTATTTTTTTCTTTGGGTGAATATATCATTAGATGCTCATTATTAATGCAATCCTTTCACCTAGAGCATCTCCCTTGCGTTTATGTAATATGATGTTTCTTGTGATGATCGTGCCAAATGTTATAAGCAAATATGGGTTATGAGCATTATGGATGAACTGACACATGACAAAATATGAGCTGATAAACAATGTGTCTCTTTTATATCACAAGTAGCACCAGCTTAGGTGATTTTAAGTCATACAAAGGACTTATGTTAGTAAATTGGAAGGAAGAGCAAATAACCATGTTAAGGTAGAGTCAGGTGGAACATAAACCGTGGTTCTTGAGCTCTAAACCTAACCTTCTCATTTTACCTGTAAACCTAATTATTAAAGGTGATAACATAGACGGAAGAAAAAAAAAAAGAGTTGTAACCTTAGGTACTCAAGATTAATTGTAGCAGAAAAGCTGGTGAAATGAATGATAATATCTAGTATCACATGACTTCAAATTTATTAAGGTCCATAAAATGGTAATTTTGCAAAAGTACTAAAGGAAATAGGATCTCATGCAATATTTGAACATGAGCAAAAATTAATGCTTCATGACTAACATATTTGGAGTACATATTGCAAAGATTGATCAGTTAGTTTTCAGTTGCAGAAATTTGTGCTTTTTTTTTAAAATAACCAGTTAGCTTTCTGTTTGCAGAAATTTGCTTTCCATGTGTGCCTCCGTAACCAATATCATTCCAGATTTTGAAGATCCAACCAAGATATCTGGCAGTATCCTTTTCACCATAAGCTTGCTCTTGCTTTCTTTCTGTTGTTGGGTGAAAATAAGAACACGCCTTATTTTTAAAAACCATTACATGAGCACCCTATTTTGATTATTATCAGTGGGATTCGGTATCAGCTTTAATATGCCTATTATATCTCTCTTTTTTGTGATTTATTGTTATTCTAATTTCTCCTACAATTCTAGATCTGCTACAGGAGCACCTTGTGCAAGATAATTGCAATTTATATTGAAAATTCTTACACTAACAAAAGCAAACAGCTTTATTGAAAGTGTTCGCTTTTGCTAATTTGAGGCAAAACTCTTTCTGACTTGAATAGTCGATAGTCTCAAAAGTGAATATTCTTATATATTTCCATTGGAATTAAGAATATTTTTATTGCCACAAATTGGCAAAAGTGAAATAGATTCAATGAAACTGCTCACTTTGGAGAAAGAGGGATGTGGAGGTTAGGGGGCTCCCATTTGATAATGATCAAAATAAGAGCACCCTTCAATGATTTTCAAAAAGAAGGGCACACTTTTGATATATATATTTTTCCTTTTTGTTAGTTGTTTCGATGTTAGAAGGGGAGCATTGACGCAATGATAAAGTTGTTTCTTTGTGACCTAGAGGTCACGGGTTCAAATCCTGAAAACAGCCTCTTGCAGAAAAAAAAAGTAAGGTAAAACTACGTACAATGGATCCTTCTCTGGGATCCCATATGACGAAAGTTTTGTGCACTGGGCTGTCTTTTTTTTTGTTAGTTGTTTCTATGTTGTTTTGCCTCGTCTCTTTCATCATGTTTTAAACTCTTTCATCAATATTTAAGTGCCATTCAGCTATATGATTACTGGCTAAGTTCTACAAGCTTTTTTATGCGTACTGTCATCCTTAAAAACAATCAATTAGTGGTTGTAGATAGGAACAAGAAGTCAGTCGAGAAATTTGAGTTTGAGAGTACAGAATCTCCTATTGATGTTTGCAACAAGCTGTGGAAGATGGCGTAGACGTTGTCAAATGACTTGTTTTTGCTCCAGCTAATTGCATTTTGTCATTCTCCGAACACACTACTTTGATGATTGACAAAGACTAATCAAGTTCTGGTTATCATCCACGCTTATCATCTATGCAGTTCTATATAGTAAATTTAGCCATAAACTATTTTTTATTTTGAAAGCAGTGTTTTGTTGCCACTACAATACTGAATTGGTCTAAATGTTGCTCTTGTTATTAGTCAGGATCATATGTTGTCAATTTGTCAAGTTTCTACTTTCCCCTGTAAATTCATGGCATTGTGTGTTAGCAATCTGATCATATAATGATAATGTGAGTTTTTCCCTTGCGAATTTTCGTTGTGTGATCCTCAATTCTTTCCTAGATGATAATTGGGTACTTAAATTAGTTTACATAGTAAATAATTAGGTTTTGAAATTCTTAATTTTTCTTTAAAAAATATAAAATCATCACATTAACGGCCTCTCACCGCTGCCTTGAGGCTCTTGATTTTTCTTTAAGTTCTTAGCTTTTGGGTGTTTGATATCCATTTCAAATGCCTAGTAGAAGACAGACTACTAGAAAATCAAAACTCCAACAATTTATGAATAAGAAAAATGCATTAAAAACATACAATTCTTGTGACACTGAAGCAAGCATCCAGTTAAATTCAGCTCGTGCATATACAGTTCAGTAGAACCCCGATATTGAAGGAAAAAAAAAAGAAAATTAATAGATCATGATTGTTCACATATCTCATTTTACATGTATACACAGGCCATAACCAACCAAAACTGACGCTGAAAATAAAAATCATTGCTTAATTGTCAAGCTCAGCGGAGGTACTATACTGATATTTACCCTGACAGTGAGTGGGTCATTTTATGACAGAATTGGCATTTCAAACAACTTATATATGTATATACTTCAAATTATCAGCATAGCAGCAACACATCAATTGTTTATTCACCCTATTCAGGACGACGTTGAGGGTATCTGTAAACCTATTCAAGTGCAATATCATTTTGCTCTTATCTCTGCCATTGCTAAAGCTTTTTTTGCAGCAGATCAGTATTGACTGGGCAACACTAAATGTAGTGGCATCAATGGCATAAAGTCTCGCCGTCCATAACCCAGTGCTCGAAGCTATTCAAAATTTGTGACGTCTTAGCTGTTTGAAAGTTGTCGTACGGCTGTGATATCTTGATTATATTACCTCCCTGACAACAGAAGAGAACAATGTAAGATATATGGACAGTGGGATGGAAGTTGGATCAGAAATGTGTCCCCACACCCTGAAGCAGATCAATTGCGGGCAATTAAAACAAGAGAAAGCCTCTTGCATACTGATTAAGCAGATGCCGCAATTAATCATGTGTGAAGTTACAATATACAATCAGATTATAAAAAGCATGTAGAGACAAACAAGCTAAATAGTTTGAGAAACTCTTACAACTAAAGAAACCTCTACCTTTATGGCGAACCCACTATCCACGAGAATTGGTGTCGCCTTAGTTCTCACATCAGGTACATTCTTAGTAGGACGATCGTCAAATGGAGAATTGGTTACCAAAGACCTGGAAGCACAAAATTAAAGTCAAGAACACAGTTTTTTTTTTTTTTTTCAATACCCTCTATCAGATATTGATTCTGCGAAAAAAAAAAAAGGTATAGAGAATGTGAGAAGAATTGAATTGCATAAGCACAATTAGAAGGAATCTAAATCAAGTATTATAAGATCTCAAAATCAACTCTACTCTCTAGGTTCATGAGACTGCTGTTTTAACAAACAAAATAGTCCTTCCACAATTGGCTACCAAACATTTAACTGATAAGCATGTATTGCAGATTTAAGTTACCAATGTATAGTTATATACAATTGTACAATCATTTATCTCCTATATTATAGTATTATTGGCATTTTTGAGGCACATGAAAATCTTTGCCTTTTAGTTTTCTTTTGTGCATCTCCATAGCTTAAATAATTCATTAGTTGTTATTTACACCAGAAATCATTCACTTCAAATTTTCAGATGATGGTCAGTCAGCTGTCCCTTTTTAAAGTTCCACCTGGAACGGTAAGAAATCTATTACCATCTCAAACGGCATCACTTTTAGAATTCCACGATATCAAATAAATTACATACTGATCTTTTATTTCTTCTTATCTCTTTTACCATATCTCTTTCTTTTCATGCTGGACAACATTGTTGTGGCTTTCTTTTAATCTCTTTTCTTTTATACCATTGGATAATTGTATCATGTTCATTTTCATCAAAAAGAACTATTGTTTCCTGACCAAGAAAGACTAACCATTTTAGTTGCATGTACTTTTAGGGTAAAATCAATGTTCCTGAGTCACTAATTTTTCTTCCATTTTTTAAGCCCAATGGATAATTTTAATGAAGCAAATTTTCACCTAGATCATACTGACATGTCAACCAATAACAAATTTCCTCTTTTTCCTATGTTTTATTGCCTTCATCAGAACTAAGAAAATAGATTGACGTGCTATGAAAAGTTATATCAACTTCTTCAGGTTTTTGATAGATCACACCAACTAGCTAGTATGTCGATATAATTGTGTCAAGTTAGTGTATTTGGCTATCTCTGCCTTGAAGTAATTTAAGTTGTAATATAGCAGAGAAATAATGAAAAAGGCATGCAGTGCACTTGAAAAAAGATGCACAAACTTTAGCCTTGAAACCTAGAACATCTTTATTTGCATGTATAAAAGTCGTATGGATTACCTGTCATTTATCTCTTCCTCAGCAGAATTACTACATGATAAAAGAGAATCAAGGTTAAGAAAATTTGAATGCCAATCTTTATAAAAATATGTAGATTCACTATCTTCAAAAAGCTGCCCATCAGACATCACAGGAATGTTCCTACAAGGATAGCCAAAATGAAATTATCATAATGAAACAATTGAAAAGAGCAGTCACATTTCTTCTCCCATAAAACTGTGGATTATTGCAAGGAAAGATAGAGGATAGCAAGTAACAAATCAAATGTCTAACAGCTGATAACTATAGTCAGGATATAGACAAAAAAGAAGTTTAGTGCAATAAATCTGTACTTTTCATATACTGTTATGTATCAAGTTTGAAAAGAACTGTCATTAAATATTAAGATCACAAGGAGAAACTAAATTTACCATAATTTGGGACCTTTTTTTTTAAATAAAAAAATTTCAACAGTTTAATGATAATAATCACGAAGGCAAAAATAAATTAATTGGATATGTCAAAAGTGAATTACCAACCTGGATTCTGTTATATTTATTTCATATTTTGAAATTTCTGTTGCTAAACTTGAATCAAACATACGCTTGGCATTCTTTGTATGTAATGTTCCAGATGATGCTGAGTATGAGAGATCTTTGTGGATAAAATTAGATCTTGATAGAGGGTCATAACTTTGGCGGAGTATGTTCCCATCTGATGTGGACCTTTTAATAAATGACCTGCATAAAATATAGAATTGACTATGACAAAAGATAACTCAATAAATTTGTTGAATTCTCATAAAGCATAAATAACTCAAATTAGAAGTCCTAGGAATTGAGTGTGTGGCCTGAGAGAGATGTAATCAAACAATATTGTAGTGAATGAATTATCTTTGATATTCATGCCAAGAGGCAGTTTGATTGCCATGGATTTGCATGACACTAATCCGAAAAGGGGGAGATTGATAAAGAGATGGCCTAATTTCTAAAGTAACTTTTATGTTGCATGTGCAACCTAGTGAATGAAATTCTCCATGTAACACAAAAAAATTAAATCGTTTACTTTCTCCCCCATTTGGGAAAAAAATATTTGCTTTTAACAAAAACAATAGGAATGTACCAAGAAGTTCTCTTCTCTAAAAGAAAATGATAAAAAAAATATATTATCAATATTTTATTCTCTCATTTTCACTTTGATGGCACAGATAATTAGTATGAAAGGGTACATTTTACAGTCGATAGATCCTTTGCATAGAAGCATGCCTAAGCTAACAAATTGTAGAAATGAAAGATATCAGAAAAGGGAAAGTCTTGATAATTGTAATTTGCAAATACAACCAGACATTGTAATACCTCGAATTTTCATCAGTAAGCGCATGACCCACACAATGCTGGAAGGAACCAAACTCCCAAATGGCTGGTTTGTCCAATTGAGGTTGGAAGTGCCCAAGAAATCTGTAGAATTTAACAGTAAAAATATCAATGCAGAAACATTATGAAATTTCAATTTGCATGAACTGTAACTTCCTTTTTCATAAAATATATGTGGAGGATTGCAAATCACATGAAAATGTTTATACATACAGGTCTATTGCAGCTTGCTTTTCAACATCCATATAGGCATTGTTGTAATATCTTTGGAGTGTTCTGAAGAACTCTTGGGACTGGATTGCTGCTTTCCATTGACCTCTTCTTTCAGAGAAAATCTATCAAGTGTCAAATATGAAAACTTCTTATCTCAAAAGTAATCTTTGAATCTCCATGTAATTAAGAAAAAAATGTTACAAAGGTTGAAATAACGAATTAGAATTCAGTCATGTATTTAGTACAATGACTGTATCATATGCTAAAACCCTACACTGAAACAAATAAAAGATATCTTGATCTTGTGTGGCTGGCTCCTAGGAAGGCACTGATCCACCAAATAGTAATAGAACATCAGAAAAGGAAGATTAAATATACAAAACATCTTTTATTTCAGTAATCAAGTTCCAACATGTCAATAAAAAATTAGCTTAAAACAAATTAAGAAACTACTGAAGTCAAACTACAAATATATGCTCAGTTAAAACTCTGATACAAACTAATGAATGAAACAAATAAAACCCTACACTGAAACAAATAAAAGATATCTTGATCTTGTGCAGCTAGCTCCTAGGAAGGCACTGATCCACCAAATAGTAATAGAACATCAGAAAAGGAAGATTGAATATACAAAACAACTTTTATTTCAGTAATCAAGTTACAACATGTCAATAAAAAATGTAGCTTAAAACAAACTAAGAAAACTATTGAAGTCAAACTACAAATATATGCTCCGTTAAAACTCTGATACAAATTAATGAATGACTCTACAAGCATCAGGAATTATTATTTGTCATTCATATCAGTATAAGATATGGCTGCAATATAAGTGATGACTTCACATATTGAGTAGGCGAGATTATAAAGAAAACCAAATCCAACCCAAACTGTCAGATCGTTTCCTTTAATCCAATCATGGGAATGGAGCTCAATTTCACAAACTAAATTTGCTATGCAGAACTACCAATTAAAGGCAGTAAGTTATTTCTTTGTTAGCATGACAAATTTGAGAAACCTCTCAATACTGACTATTATGAATCTGTGGTGGTTATGACAATAATTTTCCAAAAGTCGTATACTATACTTATTTTAAGGTCCAAACCAGTATTTATAAGTTGCAGGTCAAAATTATATAAGGTTTCATGATAAAGGATGCAATTAAAGTTAATAGGAGATAGGAAAAGGAAGATAACATAAATATGTATACAAACATGTGATGTGATGCTTGATAAACTTTATGTGAATTCTATTTGAGGAGTCAAACCATTCTATCTAAAAGTGGCAAGTCAATATTACATAAGGGTTTGTGGTAAATGATTGCGACTAAAATCAATAAGAAACAAGAAAAAGAAGGCATAATAATGCATGCAAAACAATGTGATACAACACAATGTGATGCTTGGCAAACTTACTGTGAATTCTATTTAAGTAAGGGATACCTTATTGTGAGCAGCAGAACCACCATATTGCAAAGAAAGTGTGTCTCCCATCGTCTCATAATAGGTCATCAAATCATCAGCCAAGGTGGCATCGAGATGAATGCTTGGAAAACGGGCTAAATTTAATGCATGAAGTTGATGCTCCAGTGCAGCTAAACCATAGGCATATTGAGCAACATTTGTACGATCTAAACAGTCAATGCAGTTTGTTCTCAAGACACCTTTCTGACACCTGAGTGATTTTACCAAGCAATGTCCAACACTATGATCCTCAATCTTTGTTATCTCATATCCCAATATATCAGAATTATCTTCTTGGGATCCATCTTCTATCATATCAACTTCATCTGTGTCAGTGGTGTTACTGCTGTTACTAGTAGACTGATTATTACAAGAATGGTCACCACCATCATCCATCCTGAATGTTAAATCATGATAGTGAAACACTAAATAGTGGAAGATATAAGATAGTTAGTGGATGAAGTTTACAAATGTTACTGAAAGTAAGACATAATGATCCTACAAGAAGACAGATCCATGCAGTTATGAACACTTAGTCAAAGTCCATATGGCTGCTTGAGTTTCATTGCAAAACAATATAAACTATTTCTTTAAATAAGTTATCTTTAGTAAAGATATAGTAACAGTTAGAATTTTAGTTTTCTTTGGAGAAACACCAGTATCCATTTGTACAAAAAGTGTGGAGCATAAACAGTAGGGGATAATTTAGAATAATATTCAGACATTATACATCATATTCTATAAGTTGTTAAACTTAAAGCTAGAAAAAAACTTCAATTCAATCGATAAATTGGTAGATGCTATTTAATCAAAAGATTGCATAGATGTACATTATCTTACATAATGATGAGAACATTGGATAATAGAATATAAAATCACAAATTAGTATCATAAAATGACAAATATACAAACTGTATTCAGAATCATTGTATCAATATGGAAATAAAAAAAAACTTTCAATAAGTCATACAAAAAACAGATTCCCTATGTATATTTTCATTAAATTGGAAAATAGAAATACCAGAACGCATATGAGAATATACTTACACAAAGTTGGGCCACCTTAAGTCACCTTCATTCCTTAAACTTGGTATTACTTCACAATAAAAGAATCCTGTTAACTTTAAGGTACGTGCTGCCACTTTTCCCAATAGCTTAAGCACATTTTTAGCTTTGCTGTAACAGAAAAACTAATTATTTCTAGCAGTAATGCAGAAACATATATCATAGATTCACAAAAGCCTAGTACCTTCGAGAATGCTTATGAAGATCCCAGTGTAGGTACTTCAAGCTACATTCTTCAGGTAAATTTTTATTGATAAGCTCAATTGCATCAGCAAATTCTGAACGTAGAATAGATTCCCGAGGTTTCTTTTCTTCTGACTGTTAAAGTAACAAGAACTATGAGTGAGGGTGACAAAATCTAATTGGTTATTAATCTTTATCCAATGCTTATGCACAATAAGAAGATAGGAAAGCTTCATAAAGAACACCTTTATCAAGTTCAAAATGATAATAGGATTTCCATATCTTTTGCTGAGATTCTCAAAATGAAGCCGAGTAGCCTGATAACCTTTTTCCTTTTTCACTGTTTAAGGGAAAAAAGTAGATATTTACTTCTTAAGCAAATGTCATATATTAGCTAAGTTTGCCACACACACACGCGCGCACACACACACAGAGTATGTTCACGACCTTTAAAACTTACCTATTATATCAGGCTTCAGATTAAGTTTTGAGGTTTCTTGAGACCAAAACAGAGGTATTGAACCCCTATTCTGAACAACAGAACTAACACTTTTTGGAATTTCTCCAGGAATGTCTTTATAGATAATCTGTTCTGTCTCAACATCATTTGCTACATGCCCATATTCATTGACACCTCGTTTCAAAAACCTAATCCATAAGAACAATGGCATTTTCAAGAATTAACGAGAAGGCAATAAAAAAGCACAAGATGAAAACAAAATATATGTGATTTTATTAAATGCAATCAGTGTACATAAATGAAACATAATCATGAAAAAAAGGCAGCAATAGCATAGCAACCTGGTCCCAGCAAAGTGCCGTGAGCGCCTAGCAATGAGAGTCAACCAAAAATCTTCTCCATAAATTGAAAGTTTCACCTGAATTAACAATGACAAAGCTATTACTTTATTGCCAAAGTATTCCTGAAAGAATCAAGTGGTGACATCTAAAGGGTAGAATAATATGATATGGAGCAGGCAAACAGCATAAAATGAACTACAACATACTTGTAGTCAGTGAGTCAGTATTTATGATCATTTAATTCCTTGGGATACATTAATAACCAAAACTTCTGCAAATTTGAGTGGAAAAACTACATATTATCATAATAAGTATTATCAGATAAGGTTTTGTCAGAAAAAAGAGCATATAAACACCAAGAAACATGAAACCTCCAAAAAAGATATGAATGTGATCAATCATTTATTACTGATGCGCATGAGCAATTTCACAGCTCAGAAAACCCATATTATTCCTTTCCATTGCTACGTTGAAAATTAATTTTAGAAAAGAAAACATTAAAAGGATAAATAAAATAAATTTATAAAATATATCTACCTGCTTAAAGAAACCATACACCAAATCAACTGTCCATAGAGTACTTTTAACACGATTATGAATCTCACGAGTCAAGAACTCATTCCAAATAAACATAGTCTCGTATATCATCTGCCCTGGATGACTCTGGCATATATTTTTCTGTAAGCTTTGCATGATATGGTACGAATAGCTAAAAAAGAAATCTTTTGTAAGATCTACTGTCCGAAAGAGCTTCCTGTACCTGGGAATTTATTCAGACCAAATAAGTATTTGATCAGGATAAAGCTTTGCTGAGGTCAGAATACAAATGAGACATACAAAAAAGCAATACTAAAGATATATTAAAATATACAAGATAATTAAATAGACAATAAAGAATGCATGAAACATTTCTGAAACATGAAATTGGCTATCTAATGCTCAAGTCCTAAAGAAAAATAACTTGCCAATGCATAAGTATTCTTAGCCAGAATAACCTACAATGAATAGAAAGTAATTGCATGAGTTTTTCTAATCAACAAAAATACCACCTTTATTTATTATTTTGAAAAATAGAAAACTATTTTAAAAAAATAAGAAGATGATTTTCAGATAAAGTGAAACTGATTTGGTAGCATTGTTGAGATTGACATGACAATCGCTATTGTGCTTGCCCCGGAGAACAAATGCTTTCCAAGTTAAAGGAAAAATTACTGTTATCAGCTTTCCAGGCTATAAGCATATGTCGCTGTCATAAGCACTGTATGTCTTAACATTTGATATTGATGAGCAGTATAGAAAGTGAAAAACCTGTCTTCATTCCTGGTAATGGTCATATTAGATTGGCCAGTAGAATTTGGAATTGTGATAATTTCACTCTTCGCAACAGCATAAATTGTGTGGCCAAATATAGTTCCAATCTCTCTTCTTTCAGTGATAAGCAGCATATAGTACGGCCCCAAGAATTTGAAAACCCCTGATACAAAAATATTCACTTATGCATAGTGGAAACGACCAATTACAACATATGACACGAGAAGGAACTAAGATTGCACTAACCAACAATGCCATAACAAGTTGTTACAAACTTCAGTCCACCCGTGGACTTGTTTCCCTCATGTATCCGATTTAGCAGTTCTTTACATTCATCTTCTGTGTACGTGGTAGAGTCTTCAAGAATATTAAGTTCTGAAGGTTCTGACCTGTCAATTTTTAACACTTTCAAGAGGTTTTTGCTCTTGCTCCTTCCAATCATATAAAAATTCTGCAGGATCAAGCGCCAAATCAAGTAAAAGTTTTGGTAAGAGGATCATACAGACAATGAATAAGCAAATAATAAAGCAGGGTAAATACATATCAAGGAGACAGTTATCCTTCATCCGAGTGATTTTTGGAAAAGGAAAGAAGAGATTTTTAAACAGAGAAAAAAAACAGATTTGGTATAAATTGCAGGGAAAACGCAACATAATAAAATATTTAACTATCATGAATAGCAATCACGGGTGGAATAAGTTGTATTGCAACAGTACATTGAAGGAATATGCATACATTGTAAATAGTTATTATTTCCAACACCAAAACCAAAATTTGATCACGAAATTTGGATTTCTTTTCATGACCAAGTGGAAATTTCTTTATTAGATATAGCTTGCGGGAAAATTCCTCAAGGTTGACCTGCAGATTAATTGACCCCAGAACAAGAAATGATTGAACGCCAACAAATCCAGTAAAAAGGTTGCAGAGAATAATAATCTGAAAACACAAAAAACTTGTGTATTTAGATACTCAAAGCTTTGAGATGAAATGGACCAAAGAAGCAACTTCGAGCTATCATTCAAACGAGATATAGAAGAAGAGAAACAAAAAAAAAAAAATCGTCAGTGTTTTTTTTTCTTACGGATTGAGTCTCGTAGAGTTCGAAACTATGGAGATAGCCGCTAGCATCGGCTGACTCGTTGTGGATCCGCCCCTCCTCTCCAGCCTCCGTCGCCATTCTATCCGGATCCCGAGCCGCTGGCTCGGGCCGCATCAGTTGGGCATCAAAATGTTCCGAGATCAGGCAGTCCGCCGACGCAGCTCCAGGTTCCCACGCGGCTGCTTCAAATATAGCATCGTTTCTCTCTTTCTTCCCCTGCCTCCTCGCTCACCCCAACTCAACCTTCCCCAAATCTCCTCTTTTCCATCCAGGCACTGGAGCAACAACAACCAACGAGTAGACGAGAAACTAAGCAACGAAAAGTTGCAATCTTTGGGTAGAAAGATCTACTTTTGATGCCCAATAAAGCAAATCGAGACAAAATCAAGGGGTATGTGGCTTTGATTATTGCAAAGACAAGAACAACAAAAGAAACAACAAGAAAGATGCGCTTAATTTGCAAGGAAAGAAAGAAAAAACAGTTGGAAATTGGAAACAAACGGAACGATAGAAGGCGAGTGGAAAAGCTGCGATTCCGAAACAAGGTCGCTTATTTCTTCTCCGCCTATTTTATATATTTCAAGGAAGATCTGATCTTCAAACCCAATGCGGAAGTCGTGGTGTTCCAAGGTCACTGTGGTGTGATTTTATAATGCGCAGAGAACGAGTCAAGCACGACTCGGATCTGAGCCAGCCGAACGCCCCGACTCGTGCATGTAGATGTCATCTCATGCTCCTTTTTGAGATCATACTCCGGACCTCTTTCCCACCAGAGTGTGAAATCATGGCCGAAGCTTACAGAGCTACAAGCTCGAGGCTAAATTTGTGATCTTTATGGCTTGAGTCCAAAGTCGAAGGGCTATGAGCTCTTGATCTAGGTGCGAACTCGTCCCCAAATAGCTACAAGCTTACCGTCGAATCGTAGCTTAGTTAGACGTCTACGAGTTCATACATAGCTACCATCTTCGTCGCAATTTCCTAACTAAATGGCGTGAGCTTACGGCCAAGTGACCATTAATGCTCTTAATCTAACTTCAAAATTATGACCGATAGAAAAGTCCAGCTGAGAACACATAATGTGATTATCACTTGCCTTATTACACATAATCACGCCATTAGATGTAGCTAATGACAGCTAAATTTTTGTTGTCCAGAGACCAATAAATAAAAAAAATAAATAAAACCAAGATGATCTCAGGTCAGAGTATGGCGGCTAATTTTATTTAATATTTAAATAATAATAAAAATATGGAGCTGCTACATTAGCATTAGCAGTCTTCCACCGCTATTTTTACGTATAGAGAAAAATAAATCAGGAATTTAGGAGGGCAGCATAGAAATACATAGTTATCAGTAGTTTGATGGTGAAACCTAAAAATTGACCCTTGCCCTTTTAAATTTTAACACGGTTGTACTAGCCGTCCAAGTAAGCTCCGAAAGCTTTCAATATTTAAATAATAGATTGGCTGACACGTGGATCACGAGCAGAATTTTCTTGGCCGGTTCTTCCTTCATTTAAAAGGAATTACAGAGCGATAGGACTTGAGAGATGTTTGGCTTGAGTCTCTCACCGCGGAAAATAATTATTTGGTTAAAGTATTATAGAATTTATTTGATTCTTAGCAAATTCCTGGAAAGCTCAAAAACCATATATTTAATTTAATCATTATCTGTTTTGAAAATTTCTGGTTCAGCATTGGCAGCTCTTCCTTCTTCTTCCTGATGAAATTATTGTTTTGTCTTTTTGTTTTTGTTTTTGTTTTTGTTTTTTGGGCTACTACTCTAATCTTCTCCTCGAACACTATTATTTTCTTTTGTAAAAGAAATTGTTTTGTCTTTTTTAATCCTATCACTTGCTGAAAAACAACAAGAACTTAAATACATCATTATCTTTGATCGAGTCAATCTTTCTGAATGTGCAATCGTTCAACTTAACCATGACGTGCCGAAATGACAACATAAAAACGACTGATTAATTAATGTTTGTGAATAATTTAATTATGATTTAGTGATACAAAAAAGAGCTAGCACTTCGTAGAATTTATATTAATTAAAAAAAAGAACCACCGGCTGAATGGGATCCATCAATTATGCATCTCTATGAAAGAAAGTCAAAAAAAAAAAAAAAAACTTTCAGAAACAAAGGTCCAAAGAACAACTTTTTACCAAACTGTGTTAATTTTTTTTTCTTCTGTTTTTTTCTCAGCTATGCAGTAGGTTTCTATACGTGATAGAAACTCAGCATGAATTGACCGAATTTTTATTTATATACAATAACAGCAATAAATAAGTCTTATTCCACTAAATGAGATCGACTATATGAATCCTTTTACGTCATTGTATATCTCCTACTGTTTCATCATTTATAGTTAAATAAATTTTATCTTATTTTATTTATACTAATCAAATTTTTTTTGTCTTCTTCTTCTACATTTGATGTATGTATTTATCATAATTTTGCATTACCTAATTGGAACATTTATTGGTCGTCTAAGTACATATTCATACCATCTTAAACGTGTTTCTCGGAGTTTTTTCTCAATAGATGCAACTTTAACTTTCTCTCTAATATTCTCATTTCTTATTCTGTCCATTCTCGTATGTCCACACATCCATCTTAATATCTTTATCTTTGCAACTCTCATCTTATGCTTATGTGCTTGAGTCGTAGCCCAACATTCAGCTCTATATAATATAGCAGGTCTAATCACAATTTTGTAAAACATCCTTTTTAAATTTTAGAGATAATTTAAGATCACATAAAACCCCCTACACTTTCCTCCATTTCAACTATCTTACTTGTATTCTATATAAAATATTTCTCTCAATTCCTCCATCGTCTTGCAAAAATGATCCTACATATTTAAAACTCTCAATTCTAAATAATTTGTCATATCCTATCTTAATACTTATTTTATTATGTCTAATATTTGCTAAACTTGAACTTCATATATTTTGTCTTTACTCTACTAAGCCTAAAACCTTTTACTTCTAGGGTTTCCTGCAAAGATTCTAATTTAGAATTTACTCCTTCACATGTCTCATCTATCAGAATAATATCATCTGCAAACAACGTACACTACGGTATTGTATATTGAATGTGTCCAATGAGTTCGTCTATAAGTAGTGTAAAAAGATAAGGACTTAGAGGTAATCCTTGATGTAACCCTATCTTTATTAGAAATACTTCAGTTAATTTATCTGAAGTCTTAATTACTTTAGTCGTTACTTCTTCATACATATCCTTAATTAGTTCAATATATACTACATTAACACCTCTCTTTTCTAAAGTTCTCAATATAATTTTTCTAGGAACTCTATCATAAGTTTTTTCTAAGTTCATCAATATCATATGTAAGTTTTGTTTTTACTCTCGATACGTTTTAATTATTATCTGAGAAGATGTATAACTTCTATTGTCGATCTTCCATGCATAAACCCAAATTGATTTTCGGCAAGTGTGGTCTCATTACTTAATCTTTTTTTCTATTATTTTTTCTCAAAG
>JBAMHZ010000002.1:5324391-5336296 GCA_037177395.1 Alpinia galanga | reverse complement strand
CCTGGGTGTTCAATAATTTTTAATGGATAGATAATGATTGAAAAAAATCATGTTAGGCGACCAACCATTTTGTTAATTGACCAAATGAATCGTCGATTGGGCAATCAGCCATTCTATTAAATTTACAAAATGGGAACGGTTGCATTGGGAATCTGAATACTAAGGTTTTGGGCAACCCAGATAACTAAAATTTGTTCATATTTTGTGAACAAAGATAACTTTCTATTTATCCTCAATATTAAAGTTTGATAAATCATAATTCTTCAGTGGAAGGATAATTTTTTTTTTAATTGGTTGATCCAAAGATGGCAATTAAATATTTCTTTCCAAAATTTGAATATTAGCTCACAACAAACACTTCTTCACCTTTAGTCAAGCAAATAATTTTGAGGAATAAGATTACAAGTATAGTGACTATATCAAGATGATGGTTTCAATTATTTCAATGTGGAAAACCGCTTTTCCTTCTCACGGTGATCAATCAACAGTTGATTGACAAAGTTCTTATTTAGCGAATTCAATCTTGTGTAACAAGGTAATTTTGATCGTTATCAGTGCTCCATCAATCGGTCTCACAGCTAACACAGAGGAGGTAAATCACGATGAATACTTTATACTCAACTAAGGACTAACGCAGCACGATGACATATATTTTGAAAAGATTTATAGTCCCTAGAGATTAACCCTTGCTCTCTTATAAAGTCTATTATTATACTAGCTACAAGGTTTTCTCGTGGGGAGTTAGCAAATCCAATTTTATTCTTTAGAGTGAGACTTATTTTTATCTCCCTATAATCAATTGAAAGAGTTAATTGTTTGTGTTGACAATGGAAGAATTAAAAGGAAAATAAAATTAAAATTAGAAGGACATTTTGACGACGTAAAATCTTCGGGTACTTAAAAAAAAACAATTTTAAATATGGCAAGTACAATAAAATGAAATGAAATGAAATGATCCCTTGATTATTCTCGCTCCGTTGCAAAATTTCCGACTCGTCGTTTCCCCTAATTCTACCCCGCTGCTCCTCGCGCCGCCGTCGCCTTCGACTCACCGCCGCTTGCCGCTCCTCTTCCGTGCCTGAGATCTGCGCCGGCCATTCGGTGACGAGGGCGGGCTCGATACTTCCTCAGAAGTCCGACCAGCAGCGAGTACCGGTAAATGTAATCCCTTCCTCTTTAAATCACTACTTCTTCTTCTGACGGTTACCCACTGGGGAACGACCCACCATTGCCTAGTCGTCTGGTCGAGTCGAAGCGAAAAGGGATCGAAAATCGGGCGGCTTGATCCCGACTGCACGAACTCATCTTCCCACTCCTGCGAGCTTCTCGCAGTCAATCGTTGCTTTTGTGTTCGTCATCGGTCGAGCGCTTCTACGCCTGCAAGCTACCTTCTATTTCTTTTCGTCGTCGTCGCCCGCAACAGGCGCCGCCGCTTCCCTGAGACCCGCAGCAATCATCGCAGCCTGCGCCACCAGCAGGTTTTTTCCCCTCTCCTCGTTCCTTTTTTCCCGTAAAAAAGCCCTTCTTCTCAACTCCTTTCCTGACGAGCAGCAGCGGACCTCTTCTGCCGCCCCTTCCCAGCTGTAGTCCCAAATTTCCCTACTTACGAACAGTGACAGCTCCCTCTGGTCGTCTCCTCTCCAGGTGTGTGGATGAGAAATATAGATTGAAGACGGCGGATGTACTGATTCCTTACTCTAAGTTAGGACATGATGGTCTTAAGGCTTCACATAACATAGAATAACACTAAAAGAATTACTTCTAGATAGAGTCACTTGCTAGGGTTGAAGTACTTGTGAACGATGACATTTCATGGTTAATGATTCATATAACAAATGGAGCCTTCAATTAGATGATTGGACCATAGCAATTATACATGATAATTTTCTTTTCGTTGGTGTCACCTATCATCAATATGGGGGGAGCGTTGGGGTGGCATCCATGAGTAGGTCTAATCACACTCATTAAATTAGTATTGGCAAAAAAAACAGCAGTTTTGCAGTGGGTTACTTCATAAATAAAAATTGTAGTGGATATGTTTAGTGTATTATTTTGCGACAGTGTCTTACCTTTGTTAATCTCATTCATGTTGCTTTCCCACTCTGTTTTTCTTGTTTACTCCTCTTGTCACTCCAGGGTCACAAGGAAAGAAGGTCTAGATTTTTTTTCCTTCTTGTTGTTGTTCCTAATTTTTGCTAGTTGGATTACTCAGATGACACTTCACATAGTTTTGCAATATTTTGGGATTTCCTCAGTTATATTTATCTTATTTTACTTATGTAGGTGAAGGACATATATACTAGGTATTAAAAGGTAGATCTAGGCGGTAGGCAGTTACCCCACTTTTTGGCATATAGGTAATCAACGGTTGAGTGGAATAATGTTGATGAACAGACGAGAAGAAAATTAAGTTAAGAATGACCAATATTAATGTGTATATATCAAATGATATCCAAACTAAAAAATTTACAATCACTAATAAATAAGAGAATTGATAACTAAACAATACGTGCATAACATTAAATAAACATATCATTTTTCACATTTCAGCATGAAAACAAACATCACACCAACGCACAAAATTAAATAATTCATATTCATAAATCCAAATTGCAAAAACATATAACTAATTTTTAATTAGGATAATGCCACAAATAAAAAATAGACAATATAACTAATGTTAAAGAATTTTTTTTTTCTTTAGATCCACCTAAGCCGCCTAGACCGCCTTAAAAGTGTTGTTTAACAAGGGCAGCCTAGCCACTAGCAGAAGAGGCTCCTAGTTGCTTATGTAGGTAACTTATTTTATAAAGTTTAAGTTTTATCTACTACATCTTATTTTATTGTGTTTTCAGCTTAGCAAGTGTCAAAGAAATTGTCATGTTGCCGTTGTGGTTTTCATGCCATGTTAATGATAGTGGAGACTCACTTGGGGTGTGAGAAAACATGTATTGAGATGGTACGAATATGATCAAAAGCAACAGATATCCTGTACTGGTAAAAGAGGTAAATCAGTTAGACTGGAAGAGGTATGTGGCAGAGGGAGAACAAAAGGACATTGCGTAACTAATGATTTAATTTATTTCAATATTACTAGTGATATAACATTTCTTAGAGCTCAATGGGATAAGATCTATAGCCAATCTCAACCAAATAGTTAGGAGAAACAAAGCTTCACAAAGATGACAAGTAATATTCTTGTAATAAATACATGGCAAAATTTATTTATTGAGATTTCAGATATTATTGGGTATTTGGCATTTTATTTTCTAATATATTCATATTATGAAACTTTTAGTCAATGTTAAAATTGTAAAGTATAATTCAAATAAATCATTTATTAATTTCCACGTTTAGATGAAAGAGGAGAATCAAAGAAGATTTGGTTAACAACGATAAAATTTATTTAAATATAGATGATGATATAATAGGGGATAGAGTCCAATGACGAGAATCTATATAGCCGACTCCACCTAGTTGGATAAGCCTTGTTGTTCATTGTGTCTGTTTTTGTCATTTTTTCTCTGACTTTTATCACAGCTTTACCAAGCATATGAACCTTTAAAATCAATTTTCACTAAGTTTTATGAAACACCACATTGACTTTCCTGAACAACTTCAACAGTTTTGTGCCTGCTCCTTCTTTGCACCTACAAGGTTTTCTCGTTCAACGTGACAAATGCATCAAGCATAGATTACACTTGCTAATTTGTAATTACATTTACTTTTCTGGTATTGCTGGTTTAATGAGATTGTTTGGCATGATCTCCATCATAGACACTCACCCTGTTGATTAGTGATTTCTAATTGTCCTTGAGAAACAGTTAAATTAAAATATATGATTCCTATAAAATTTGCCAATGTAGCTCCATAAGAAAAGTTACAATGCTTCTATGCCCTCTTATTTCTTATATCATTTCTACTAATCTTTCATTTCATTATATATATTGACTAAGGATCTTGCAGTTCCTGGATCATGGCTGGATGGCAACGTTGTCTACGATCTGTTTTTCGGCAGGTCAGTACAATGGCTGAGCAGAATGGTCGGATATATAGCACTGGGTATAGCACCTGCACAAAGATCCATTCGCCAGGCAATCACGACTCTATTTATCTTTTCAATAACTTGCATCCAAAATTTTGTGTGTCTATTTGTGCAAGACATCCTAATGCGAATTAGTCAATCTAGTTTGTCACTCATGATTTTGATTTTATTCATAAAGAATGCCTTTGTTATGAAATCCAGGTTCTGGGCAAACTCAACATAATTTACCTCGTACAAAACTCCTGCTTTACCCCTTTTAACCTGAATGCCTGTGGATTTTCCTGTCTCCATGTACAACATACTCTCTGAATCATTACAGTCTTAACTCTGAAATGAAGACTTTCAAGTGTAGAATCCTTTTTAAATTGTATACTTGATAAAAAATTTAGTGTTTTTCAAATCTTGGATATTATATTTACCTTAACCATTATAATGTAACTCTTCTTAGATTGATAAAAAAAAATTATTATTCTTATTGCAGGTCAATATGCACATCCATGGAGACTATCTGATTTTTCTTCTGCAAAAGTTGGAAGGCCTCTTTATCAGTATCTACAACATCTGGTAATTGCCTTAAATTGCACATCTAATGCATAGCTTTACCTCTGAACTGTCATGTCATCTAACTTTTCTTATTCACAAAATTATCAATCTTCTGGATTTGCAAGTAGAAAGTTGATCTTGGTCGTGTTTTTCAATTTCTGGTAACTTAAGGACAAGGTTAAAAAGTTTACTTTGTAGATTGTACCAGTACACAAAATAGTCTACTGTATCCATTTTTTATTTCAAACAAAGCATATCTATACTTAGGTACTGGATTCCTGATACTACAAAATTGTGTTGTTAAAACCTCAAATTATTCAATGTCTTTCATGACATTTTATTGCACACACTTAAAAAAGTAAGATGCTGTTACTTGTCAAAATTATCATTCTATGTGATTATTTTATCAGATTTCATCTGGGTTTGAGCAGTAATACATGTTTGATATTTGATCCCACGTGATGCTACTGTAGCAAATTTCCAGTACAAGGAACTTGTTGGCTGAAGAAAATGCTGACGGAGTACCTATCTCTTCTCCTCTTCTCATTGGAGATTCTCTGAAGACCAAGAAAAAAGATGGGCTATCAAAACCATTGACCGTTCAAGCTATTAAGAAAAACATAAGACAGGTATAAGGTCATCCCAAACATCTTTGATTCCATTGTAAATTTATCCATCATTTTCACTTCTCATTTCCAAATTAAGATGTAGATACCAAATGTTAACCTATTATCTGTGTGGCCAAGTAAAGCTTCAACTATCACAGATTTTATAGTTGTACTTTTTTTTTTTTGTGTGCAAGTGTTAACTAGGCTTGAGTTTCCAATTTTATGATTTTGAAACTGATAAATGCATTTTATGCAAGTAATTTGTACATGACTTTTAAAAAAATTTCTCATCAACGTATTTGGATTGGATATGAGAGGTAATGACTTATGTTAGATGCTCCTGGTCTATTGTTTTTTTATTATCTAGGTTCATATTATTCAAGTTTTAAAATGAAGTAGGTAGTAAGGACAATTTAATGCTTATAAAATGAAAGATAAATATCTTCTATTGTACTAATTCTCCACACCTAAGCAGTATATTGTTTAGCAAGCTACTTAAAGATTAAAGACATGTCTGAGCCTAATTTTCTGTTTACTCGTGCTAGATCATCCTCGCTTCTGATATGTTCTGTCCATATACATTAAATGGAAGTTACCCTGAAAATTATAGTACATCACGTCCAACTTCTTTTGCTTATCCATCCATTTTGGTATTTGTCCAACCTATTTTATCTTTCTGGTTCTGCCATTTTGTCCTTCAAGAATTAAACACGTTTTAGCATATCTTAATACATTAATTTAAGTCATGGTTCTTTTCATTACTATCATCCGTGCAAATGCCATTCTGGACTTTGTTCTTTTGCTTCATGAATTGTGTTGAATTAGTAGTTCCCTGAACTCTGATTGGTCTTTGGCTTAGTTCTTGATCGCGTCATATGTGCATGAATAACAGATGTGATCCTTAACATTGTATATCTTGTTGATTTTAGATGGTAAGTCAATTTTCACATAAGAATAAGGTCCTATCAAGTTCATCTACTCAGTGATTAGTTTCTGAATTCACTGTGGCATAATTGTATAAACCATTATTTTGTCTAAGGTGATAATTAAATGCTGAAAAGGATGCGTCTTGCCTACTAAGACCTGTTTGCCATGTTTGAACATGCCCCAAAACCAGTTTTTATGGAATCACCTTTAGCATTACACCCTTGAGCTTTTAATTTTATTATACATCTATATTTGATTTATTGATAACAGAGTCCAAAGAAGGTTAATCTGGTTGCTAAACTAGTACGTGGAATGCGTGTTGAAGACGCTCTCTTGCAATTGCAACTGGTTGTGAAACGAGCTGCAAAGACTGTCTATCAGGTATTGAGCAGTGCAAAATCGATTTGAACCGCAGAACAATTGGCTTGATTTAATACTCTCTCTATTCTACATTTTTTTTTTTTGGATAGGTAATCTCTCTTCTAAATTTTGATTGTATTGCAGGTGATCCATTCAGCCCGCGCAAATGCAGCACATAACCACGGACTCGATCCAGATCGTCTCCTCGTTGGTAACCTGAATGCCTCAAGCTACTTATAATAAGTGAGATCCATCCACCATTTCACATTTTGTTGTCCTTTTTCTTCTTTTTTTGCCCTTTCTTGTAGCTGAAGCTTTTGTGGGAAAAGGTGTGTATTTTAAGCAAGTGTCATACCATGCCAAAGGTAGGTCTGGTATCATGGAGAGGCCCAAATGCCGCTTGACAGTGGTAGTTAGGGAAACCACTCCGGAAGAGGAAGCAAAGATTGCAAAGCTACGAGTTAGCAATTTCAAGAAGTTGACTAGGCAGGAGAGGCAACTCATGCCACATAAGCTCATCGAGACAACTCCCAAGTGGAGTCGGAGGCGCAAGGAGGGTGCTACAGCTGCATAATGGTGAAATTCTGTGTTTTTCTTCTTCTACTCTTACGAGATGGCAAAACTTGTGTTGAATGGTTGCGTTTATAGCATCTGCTGTCTCAAGGCAGCACTAACGCTACATCGTCTTTTACTTTGAGACCCTTCTAGCTCTTTTACTTCGGACTAAGAAAATAAAGATTTGTTTCACTTTTTATTTATTACAGTTTGTTAGCAACTTTGCCATTTCAGAGGATGTTTCATGTTTGACCTTTGTCCATCCTTGCCAAATGTTTCGTGCGTTGAGTAATCTTACGTGTCACTTTTCCAATGAGTCAAAAAGAAGGCTCCAGTGAATGTTTTTTTTTTTATTGCAAAGAGTAAAAAATAACTTATTAGCCTTTGGGATTATAAAGTGTTCAGTTTGGCTTGTAAGTCTTTGAAATTTGATTTTTAATTAGGATGTGTTTATAGGAATTTTTGTTTTTCTAAATAGGGTGACAAACGAAGAATGTTATAGTTGTTGAGGTTGTCTGCGTGAGTATTTATTGATTTACTTTGATATTTGGTTGGAAATTTTCATAGGATCAGATTAATCATATTTAGGATTAGTCAAGTTAAAAATTTAGATATTTAGTGTTGGTAAAAAAAAAAAAAGGAAGAACAAGTTAGAATGTTTTTTTATAAAGTCAAGCGGTGAAGAAAGATGAGAGAGAATAGTTGCAAATGATATAGAGAATAGTTACAAATGGTATATGTATATTGATGTCAAACATGTTAGCTACGTAAAATATTATTTAATCTCTATGAATTGATATAGTTGATAGTTGCATGAATACTTTTTATATAAGATCTTGAGGTTAATTCGTAACGGGTATAAAATATCTTATTAGGTATCTGATCTCCTCTATACAAATGGATCACTGGCTATGTCAAGATAAATTTTTTCATAATTTATTACTCTTCATTCAATCGGGAGGCCAGTCACGAGGAGCATTCGACTCATATTTTATCGTATAAAATATTATTTAGTCGGGTTTGAGCCAACCTACTAAAAAGCAAGTCATGCCGTGTTGGGTTCAACTTGTCCATTGTACTCGATTCATTAGTCACAGCATGGACTAAATCATAGTTCATATTCTTGGCATTAATTTTAGCACTCAAATTGCAGACCAACTAAAGAACTTGCTAAATTGTACAACAGGCCTAATTTATAATGTATTTTGTTTAAATTTAACCTATCATTTTTTAAAATTTATTTATTATTTTTATAAAAAAAAACCAAATTAGCTTGTGCTACTAAATTTAAGTCAATGCGAGCCCAAACCACCCGAGCTCACACCTAGATCAAATAAAGTCATGGGATATCATGGGTTATACTCGATAAGAAAATCACTCAAGTTAAACAAATTCTTGTGGTAAAAGGTGATTACGCTCGCCCCCAGTGTCCCTCGTCGTCGATTCCACGGTGATGATAAAGAGAAATAAATCTACGGAGAAATTATGCCTCTTGAACGGTGCTAGATGGCTAGCATAACGAAAGTCCAACAAATCCCATATCATACTCTAAGAGACTCATTTCCATTTAATGAACAACAAAGAGCATATTAATTGGTGCTACGGTTTAATTAATCAGGGCAATGTACTCCCCCATGCCTCCTGAATAGGATGTGCCCACGTTGTCCTACTCCTACTTGACCCAAATCCATTGACCACTCAGTTCATCAAAGTGGCTTTTATGGTGGTGGACCACATTACAATCCCAAGGTTAATATAATTTTTTTTTAAAAAAAAAAAAAAAACTCCAAATGAGATTGATAATTATTTATGAAGCTTGGAGCCAGGTCGCGAAGAAAGAAAATCCTTGAAAACAATTAAATATCATCAAAAAGTAAAACCAAGCCTACAGTCCTGGAAAAAAAAAAAGGCAGGAAAACTAAAGCAGAGACATGAAACAATGCTCAAAGCTTCCATCCTCATTGACAGTGTCATATCAGGTGTGTGACCAAACTGCTAGCCATTCAAGTGGCAGACAAAGGCAACGAGCTGCAAAGAAAGAAAGATTAGCAGCAGAATCATTGTGTGCAGAAGACAACAATGTTTGCAGGGTGCAGGCTTCGCAGTCCTCCAATCCATGCAAGTTGCAACAAACCAACAAGAACACAAAGCGAAATAAATAAATATATATATATATATATATATATATAATTTATATATGATATATTTTCTTCTTCAGTAGAAAAAACCACCCTTCACTGGCTTAACTGGAAAGATTGAAAGTACTGTTGGGCAAAGACAAGACAATGAGTATATTATAGAAAAATAGATCCCCAGGTGCATGCCAGGAGCTTGCATGGATTTATACAAATCTGATATGGACGGATGTATGGAAGTATGCACTCCATTGCATCGAAGCAAAATTGGTAGCCACTGTGGACCTCAGCCATGGTCCACTGTATCCACCTGACCAACAATGGAAATGCTCAGGTTCAAACTTCACACCTAACAAAATACAAATTTTTTCCCCCCCGCTTAGTTTGGGGTTTTGTTGTCATTGCATGAGACTAGCTATGAAAGATGTGATCTTTGAGGAGTTTGGCTCTTCCTCCTCCTCCTCCTCCTGCTACTGTTGTTGGAGTAATTGTTGCTGCTAGGAGATAGAGCTTGAATTGGGAAGGAACCATCACTCTCATTCTTCTTTGTTCCTGAGCTACCCCTGACATCATGGTCCAATGGCGAGGCATCACTGTTGTGCATAGGCTCTTCTACTGCCGCACAGGCAGTAGTCATCTGGCTGTCGTCTTCCAGGTGATCAGAGCTGTCCACCCTGAGGTTTTCAAAGTGAGCGAAAGGGATTTCGGATTCCTCAAAACCGACTAGTATGTTTGACAAGTCCTCTCCTATTTCCAGAAAATGATCCACCTGGACATGTTTCAACAATTGGTAAATCTTTTGCTACCGCTGAAATAAGCCATTTTTATGTTGCATCTCCTTGAGTGCATTGGCAACGCACCCAAGGACATGAGTTTTGACCAGTAACCATAAGCTCTTTTGTGATATCTTTATTTGAGCATGAAAAAATTTTGTTGACTGCACTAATCAATGGAGACAAAAAGTGGCATGAAACGGATCTATCACAGGAGCCCTTTACAAAAGTAAGAGTACCTTGCAGGAGAGAGAGCAGAAGTGGAAGGGCTCTTGGAGGATTCTGTCACATGTCAAGCAAACGTTGGCAGAGCCTTTGGAAGGCCTTGATTGAGGCCTTGGCTTCAAAAAGATCACTTTAGCACTGTTTATGGTATAAGGCTGTCATACCAACAAAGCTCTCACTTATAACTTGAACAAAGTAAAGCTCGGAATATCATCAAACTACTTGAGCAACACAGCACTAAAGAAGCACCTGAACAAATGAGCAATCTATGAGCTTGTCAAGCTCATCCAATCGAACCACATCATTGTACACGTAGCGCCGAACCTAAATAATTCATTGCAGATGCATCAGCAAACTAAGTTGGATCACAAAGTGTGCAGTAATTGCTGCCATTGACAATACACTGAAGCCATGTCATTAAAAAAAAAAACTCTTGAACTTATCTACTAAGTAACTGATACATTTCTATTCAAATGCCATAGCCTTCCTTAAGATGCACCAGTTTAGGATCCTGTAACTAATAAAAGAGCAACGACACTTTTTTTTTTTTGTTGGGAAATTTGGAAATTCAAAGTAGCAGCAGCCAAGAACTGAAGAGTTTGTCCAAAGAAAAGACAGCTTCAAACAGAACTGATTCATCTGTTGGAAATCAAACACACGCAGTAAAATGAAGAGCATGTGAAGTTTAGAAGGGAACTCAAACTAGTTTCTGGTGACAATTGTGGTGTTTTATTTTCATGAGATATTGGAGTGTTATTAAAGAAGTAAAACCTAAAGAGAAATGAATTGATATTTCAACCAACATGTGAGCTTCTTGAGAAGGAGCCATTACTACCATCACCATTCAAGGAAGTTCTGCCTGCAAATCCATTTCTGACAATTGCTATACTCCTATGTCATGTTCTTTCTCTCTCTCTGCACTACATGCGGTGGAGAAAACTATTGCTATAGGAAGAAGCATCAAAGAACAAAAATAAGCAGCAATTACTGCGGCTGTTTGATGTCAAACAAAACCTAGCCAAGATGGCGTCGCTAAATTTAATCTTTATTTTCCGACCAAGCTATTCCAACATTACAGCTAGACAACTTCTCTCTAATCACCTAACTTATGGGCTAGAAGTGGTAAAGATTTAGAAAAACCAGCAAGGCCAAATCAACAATTCCTCAAACAATTTCTGGTACATCAATTTCAAAGAGAACGAGAAGTTCATGAATCAAGAACCATTAGTTTTCGTTTAAACAGCCCGCAGACCCTCCACCAGCGAAGCAATGCCATCTTTTAGCAACAAAACAGCATTAGAAAGAAGATTAAGATAGGGGAGCTAATTAGCGAGGAGGAGGAAGGCAGAACCTGGAGGAGAGGGTGGGAGCGGTGGTCGGCTGCGCAGTGGGGGCAGAAGCTGGCGCAGCAGCCGAGGCAAAAGATGTTCTTCTCGTTCTTCTTCCGGCTCTCGTGGGCGGGGCAGCCCACAAAGAAACTCTCTTCCACCAACCCACACAGCCATCGCGGAATTCCTGCTCCGAACATGTAAGCAGCAAACACACAAGCCACTGGTCGATCAATTCGGTCAAATATCCCAACTTTTTCAAAGCAAAGCCAGCCGCTCCGACTCCGGAACCGATCTGGCGCAGCAAGGAGCTTCCTTGGCGCGCGAGGTGAAAAGGGAAGAGGCTAACGAACTGGGGCGAGCTATATATAGAGAGAAAGAAGGGGGATTGAGAGGGACAGCGAGA
>JBAMHZ010000002.1:5276712-5290424 GCA_037177395.1 Alpinia galanga | reverse complement strand
GCTGGAATAGCTCAGTTGGTTAGAGCGTGTGGCTGTTAACCACAAGGTCGGAGGTTCAAGCCCTCCTTCTAGCGTTTCATACTATTTTTTATTTAAATAAAAACATATCATGACAAAAAGTTTCTCATCATCAACAAGCGTTTCATATTATTTTTTATTTAAATAAAAACATATCATGACAAGAAGTTCCTCATCATAAACAACAATATAAAAAACACACACACATGGATCCATTGCTGGATGTGGCGTCGCTTAGACCAGAATTTTTCCTAAGGGTTTATAGTCGAAATCGATTTTTAGACTAACATCGTCTCCAATCTCATCTTGAAGCCTAAAGATTAAAACAATACAAGGTAATGTGGTCTCCAATCTCATCTAATACTTTAGGAACACTTCTAGTTGAAAGTAGATATTTATTTATCGAATTTTGTACATTAAGGTCAACTTTAATATCGGACTATAGTTTTTAAGGAGAAGCCCTCAGGATTTACTCGGACAGCTAGTACAGTCGTATTAAAGTCTGAAAAGATAAGGGGTTGATTCTTGAATTTCACTACCAGGCTACCGATGACTATGCATTTCTGCGCTGGCTGTCCTGGGTTCCTGATTTACCCTCCTTTACACGTAGGGACAGCGGTAGAGGACCACTAATATGACGATTTCACTTTTTTTTTTTTTTTTTTCTAGTTTTTGAAGGAGAAACAAAGAACATATGGTTTTTGAACCAATGCATGAGACTCACATATTGTGTAGTACTTAAAAATGAAACCTTTATACATTGAAATTCTCAGTTACTACATACAATTTGTTAGATTTTCGAATTTGTGAATGAACTCTTTTGTATGATGCTCCTAAGCTCAGAACATTGTTATATTATTATTCCTTGCATTTTGGAAAATTTAATAAACTAATCCTCTCACGTCATTTTGAACTTAGGTGGATGGAGAATAGAATTTAAGCTGCCCGAGATTTGAAAATTTTAAGAGCATTTTAGCAATACTAATCCTCAAAGCATTCTGCAAATCAGGAACCTGAGTATAACTATCAGAACAACGTGTTGAACAGAAAGAAAATTGGAGGTTTACTTTTTAACACCAAACGAGCAGCTAGTGCCTGTAACTCGAATCTGGGTAGCAACACCCCACATCTTAACCTTAAATCTTCTGATCTAAGAACTATTGATGCAGATCTACAACTTATCCATGCACAAACTACTAAAGCTTTTCTTGCTTATCATTTACAAGCGGAAGTAGCTCCATTTGGCTTCGAGGTGTATGAGATGTTCCCTGAATTGCAGGCTGCTGAGAGAGCTTGTGCCTGACGAACCCATAGAATGTGCAGCCCAACAGGGTGACTGCACATCCGACTGCATTCATAGCAGAGATTGGATTTCTGAAAATAAGCCACGAAACTAGTACGGCAACAGCAACCTGTGGTAGGGTGCCTTCTTTTAGGATCAGACAATGAAAGGTTATGAAAACGAACTCATGGGATCATGAAAGTTTAACTCACTTTGAGATTGCCGGCAACATTGAATGTCACAGCTGTAGTTGAATGTATGACATAGAAGATTGAGAAGTTAAGGCAAAAGGCTGAAACTCCTGAGCCAAAAATGATAAGCAATGATGAAAAAATAGATTCATGAGTGTAGAACCAGTTAACCACTCCAGCCCCTTCAAGTATCAATGCAGGAAGAGACAGTATCATAGTTGCGAAAGGTGCCATATAGTACACCGTGTTTATGCTACAACAAAAACAACGAGCTTAGATGATTGACCAACAAAAAAGACAGTTGTATATATATGATATCTTAAATTTTGTAAATTAAACAATTTTGACAGTCTGTCTTTAGCATCATTCATTTAACACAAACTTTGAAAAACACGTTAATCCATACAAATCCACAAGCTTATAGGTACAAGTTGCATGCGAGGAAAAATCTTTGTCGGTAAGGATAAATTTTTCACAAAAATAGTAAACTAAATCCAATTCCGTGTTTTAATTATTTCAATTGTAACAAATTGAAAAAAAAAATTGAAATGATATTAGAAAAGGATCTTAAGTGAAATAGACAAAACAGAGTCCCAAATAATAGGTGATTTATAAGCTTCAGAATTGGATGCTAGAGTGATGCAAGGAGGACGGACATCTCCAAGGCTACAAGCATAGTTGATCACGCAAGCATTGTGAAGAATAACATAACATCTCCTATTCCAGTTTTTCCTTTTTCTTTTTCTTGTATACGCACGTGTCAGAGTGTGTATGTGTTTATATGAGAGAAAGGCCTATTTGGGTTTAGGTGGATATCCAGCCCAGAACTCTGGAAACAACTTTTGAGGTCTTTACCAACTCAGTAGCAACATCTTCATCTCCTCGTTTACAAATGAACATATGATTTCTTTATAGATAAAATGTCTACAGATAATACTTGGAAAAAGTGATGCAGCGTAATTTTGTTGAATGAAAATAACATTCAATCATCAAATCTGATAATCTGCAACATTTAAAATTAGAATTCCACAATATAATTCAGCAAACAATGGTCACTCGTAGCAGAAACATACAGCAGAGAGAAAATATAAAAAGGCAAAAGCCTATACCATTTATCTTTAAAATCTGGCTGTTAGGATCAGATACTTCATTTAACTACAAAAAGAACATCAAGTTAAGTACCTGTCAAATTTATATCCATGAAGAAGGGACTCTGCTAGGATTGTCTTTGTTGATGTAGCAAGACAGCCAAATAAGGCAGCACAAAATCCAAATGTATTGAAGCTAAGCTCTGTTATGGAGGTTAGAAGAATCCCCCCTACAATGGGTACCAATGAAGCCCATATGCGCCAGTCAAAAACTTTTCTCCATGCTAACCACTGCAAAATGACTGGAAGTGTATACAAAAATTAGTAAGATTCTTGTAAATACATTCATATAGAATATTATGGCATAGAGCACAGCAAACCAACCTGTTGTTGCAGGAGTAAAGGATTTAATAGTCTGCATGAATGAAACTGGGATAAACCGCAAACTCACATTTCCCAATACAATATTAATGCAAAATACAAATGACATTGGAAATATCCTCCTCCAGCGGTCTTCAGGTTCAACCTCAATTAAGGGTTTCATCTTTAGTAATTGAATCACAATATATGCTCCAATGGCAGAGCAGATGAAGTGGATGCATGATACTGTCAGAGGAAACTTAAAATCTAGATTCTGTCAAGACAGATATGAATTTTAGAGCCAATAACATAAACAAATAAATAAAACACAGAGTCAAATTTAAGAACAAGTACCCTTATACTAACTGTATCAGGCCAAGTACTATGAGACTATTTTTCTAAATGATGCGACTTGCAACAGTAGGAATGAACTCTGCCAAACTTGGAACAAAGCATGGCAACAATTTAGGTGCTCAATTTTTTTTTCATACAACTCAAATCTGAATCTGATTAAGCGCCCATTAGTCATTACCAAGCTATGTTATGTAGTAGCGACTAATGGGCAATCCAATTGAGTGCCTGTCACCATCCTAAATTACTTAGAGCCTCAAACAATCTTAGGAGTAGAATGTGAAGCCACATAAGAATGAAAGCAAGATAGCTGGATAATACAGAAGCAGATATATTTAGAAAGAGGATGTGAAGTTATGCATTTGTGGATGCCTTTCTAAAAAGCAGTAGGTGAAAGCAATAAAAAGATCCAAAACAAAGGCTGGAAACGGGACTAGCATTGGTGCTAGAAGAAAATGGAGTCATAGAGCAGTAGGAACAAGAAGATACAGTAGAAAGTGGAGAGGGAACAAGAAGAGAAGTAGGAGCGGAAAGAAGCTTCATAGACTCAGACATAGGAAAAGAACAGTGTAGACTCAAAGTGTATCATATCTGCACACACAAAGGCTCATTATAACTTAGGGTGGCGGCATCAATACCCCTTATGTGTAAAAGACAATGAGAGTAACCAAGAAAAATAAACTTAATAAAATTTCCTCTATCTAGAGACAAGAGATAAATAAAACAAGCATGTCCAAATACATAAGGTGGAAGTAAATAAAGAGCATTACAAGGAAAAAAAATTGTGAAGGGGAATTTGACCATGAAGAACAAGAGAGCATGCATTGTATAAGGTAACACACAGTAAAAATGACATTACACCAAGAACTCAAAAGGAATTCTCATCTGATGTAATAGTGTACAAACTATTGGAACTGAATGTCTATGTTTCCTCTTAGCAACATCATTCTATTAAGGTATATGAGGACAAAAACATTGATGATGGATACTCCAGATAGAGAGAAAGATTAAAGGATGTGAGAAAAATATGCCTTGGCATTGTCAGTGCTCAAAGTCTTAACACAAATTACAAATTGAGTTCTTATTGTAACATAGAAGGAAGAAAAAAATATTTGAGTTTAGAATGTACTTACAATAAAAAATATATAGCATTTTACAAGTAGTCATCAATGAGGTAACAAAGGATTTGAAACCAAGCAATCAATATAAACAACTTAGATCCCAAGTATTAGAGTGCATAAAGGAAAAAGTGCACAAGAATACTTGAGATATTGGGAGGAAAGGATGATCAAATATATTTTTCTAATTGACAAGACTCACATTTGAAAAAACTAAGGACCATCTTTATAAATTCTTGCGGATGTCCTAGACAACTATGGAAATGGAAAGAGGTCGCCATTAAAGCAAATGAATGTGTAACATATTCCAATAATATAATCCTTAAGACTCTTGCTATGTACTAATTGCTCCCCCAATTTGCAAATCCAAAATGGAAATAGAATCAAATGTAAAAGTTATTGAAATGGTAAAGAAGGTGCAGGAGTGAAGAAAGTGGTAAAGAAGGTCTAGGAGTGACTTGAGCAACAACCTAAATAGATGAGGGTGACATGTTTGTTAAAGCAAGACTCCTGTGATGAGATGTAGGTTTAAGGATCCAGAAGAAGGAGATATTACTAAACATATACTCCAAGGTTCTTGAGCCTAAAGACAAGTGCTCAATCTAGCAGTCTATTTTATGAAAAAAGTTGGATAAACTCCATGAACCAATGATAACAGAAACCCATATAATGCACCCTTAACGGATTGCCATGTAAGGAAGCATTGATACTCCTCAACAGGAGCATTAATGTGGATCCAGCCATAAGGGGCTTGCTACCATGAATATCTTTGTGAAGAACTTCTTAGACATACCCATATTGATGGGAAATGTTGGTTTCTGGTATAGTAAAGCCCACGATGAGGATATATAAGTCCCAATAAACTTTAAATTTAATTTATGGTAGCAAAAAATAAAGCTACGAGAAGGAAACCAGTGGCTACAGCAGGAGAAGGGGAAGAAATTACACAGAGTGTAGTCTAGAAATGCAGATCTAGAAAACTGAAGAAAAAAACACCCAACAACAATTTGTTTCAAAGTTGTGTGTGTTCTAGTGGATGTTAGTTTTAATGGGGCATAGTTTTTGACCTAGTTTACTCTGCACCTTCTAATCAAAACTTTTGCATTAATTGTAGATATAAGCATTTAAAAGCACTTTATTTACCATACAATATTTAACTTGACATGTTAAGTTTTTGTCAAGAGCTTTATTCTAAAATTTTGCAAAGAACTTTATTCTAATAAAAGCACTTAATTTTAAAATTTGAAATTTGTCAAGCGCTGTTATAAGTTTTTGCAAAAACTAAACAAAAAAACTTAATTGTTTTTAATTACAAAATAAATTTTTGTAATAGGCCTATAAATTTTAGAAAATATTCTATCCAATTATTTGGAAATGCATAATTTAATCCAAAAATGGATAAAGATTACCTAGTATTAACATATGCAAGTAATAATTATTTCCTGATAACCGGAAACATAATTTTATTCTTATCAAACGTTAGATCCCCTATTAAGAGATCAACTTACCCTGTGAAAGAGAGAATAATTACTTTCTATTTACGTTTTGCTACTTCAGATCTCTGAGGACTAGTATAAAGCTTCGCACTACTTGGAATTGATACAGAGATAAGCACTTAATTGTATGATGGAGTGTAGATCTGAACAAACCTGAGTGAGGGGTTAGAATCTCTCCTTAGGATAGAAACTACTTGCCTTCGAGTTTTATCTTTTCAATCTTTCTCCTTCAATTTTTTTTCCTTTTTCTTTTTTCAAATTGTTGGTCATTATATGATATGTATTTATTTCTGAACAGAGTCACTGGATTTTATGCAATAGATCTAACGGAGTTGAATTAACCTAGCATTTTGATGAGCCCATGCTTTCCTCTTACGAAACCACCAGATCCAGAAAGAAGAGGGAGTAATACAGTCAGATCCAGTTAACACTCTCTTTCTAACCATAGATCAATGTAACTGTACCCCTATAAGGAGCATATAATTACGTAAATTCCACAAAGTCATAACCTGATACAACCTTAAAGCGCGAAGTGGAGGAACGGAACCGATCACCAACAAAGAACAACCGAAATTATAAAAGGAAAACTAAAAACTCGACTTTCTTCCGATCCAGAAAGAGAAAAAGAAATACATTTATGAATAAATCGGAGAAAGAAAAACACTGATTGAAAAAAAAAGAGGAGGAAAATAACGGAATCGGAACGAAGGAATCACACCTGAAATATCCACTTGTTCATGATGATGACCGTCACATTGAACACCCACCACTGCAGGATCGACAGCACTGCGCGGACCATCGCCAAATGCGACATCTTGGCCTCCTCCATCCCGCTCCCTTCAAGACCGAAAGCCCTCAGCTCGATCCCCGCCGCCGCCGAGATGGCCTAAAAATCTGAAGGAATTAAGGACGGCGACGGGGCCTCGTACCCTATAAATCAAATTCCGAACGCCACCTCCTCTTCCGTAGCCGAAGCGGCGGAGAGAAAAAGAGAGATCTCGAGCCGAGACGTGGAAGAACAGCAATGAGATCGTCGAAGTGCCAATAAATCGTGCGTCGCACACTTCTATTCACACCCCTAACATGACTTTACCTTTTTCTCTATTCGAAAAATGCCTTTAGGAAATTTAAAATTATCTAATTTTCGTAAAATATTTTTATTTTTATTTTCCCTCAAATCTCATATTAAATATTTAAAATATACCAATTAGCATGACTTTTGAAACATTTTTTTTTTAAAAAAAAGAAACTCTTTGAGCTCATTACTAGCTCAAGAGACTTCCCAAGGTAAATTACAAAAACCATTTAATAATCCTCGAGATTCGTATCTTCTTCGTCCCACCACATGCAATCTTGGCATTATAGAGTCGAGTCGAGTCGAGTCGAGTCGAATATGCTTGCGGATATTCCCTAACGCATTGTGCCTAATTCACAAAATGACGAAGCAATACCATTAATTTAGAGGCCATGGGCCAATCAAATAGTAGGTGGCCGAGAGAGAGCGTCGAGAAGGACAAACCACCACCCACATTCGAGCTCGATGCGTGTTCACCAACTAACTCTTTACCTTTTTAGAAAACTAAATTCATTAATTAATTGTTTTTTTTTAAAAAAAGAAGAAACTAAAGCGCTTTAGATATGGAACTGCCCTTATTTTGGGCCTTGGGCCTAACAATTATGGCCTATTATAAGTAGTAGGAATACATCTCAATCCCCTCTGGGTACCCATCGCATTTAACTTGGCATATTATCCATATTTATGAAATAAATGGAGACATATCGACAAAACTTTTATAAAAGAAAATTAAAAATATTCATTGGGAAGAAAATTGCTTGATGGATACAAGTCTATCAGTGAATAAGGAAAATTTACCCTATTTCCTTTATTCGTTCTGTATCGAGTTTGTATTATTTTGAATTGATGCAGTTTAATTGTTAAGATTAAGCGACATGAGTTAGGAATTGTACTTCCATCCATAGGCGTGTCGTTAAAATGATAGAGCATTTTTTTTAATGATGAATAAAAAAGCATTAGATGCCTTCTAAATTTATATTATTATTTTTTTCTTGCCAACCCAACAATTTGGATATTTAATGTTATAAAAATATTATTCGAAGATTTTATTTTATTTGAAAAAGTTTCATCTCGCCTTTTTTTTCCAAAACGAGAAAGTAACCTAACCTGGCGCACCATTTAAAAACCCCAAACTCCGTTAGCGTCTTCTCCAAGCGACGACGACCGGACCAGGCCAGGTACGGGGTACAGAGGAACCACGCTTCGTCGTCTTTGCTTTGCGGAATCTGTCGAGTGATGGCGATGAGGAAGCACGAGGAGGCGGAGGAGGGCGTCGAGGTCGGAGGGCAGCGGCAATTGGTGGCGTTGGAGCTCAAGGAGCTTTGGGCAATGGCGGCTCCAATCACCGCCATGAACTGCCTAGTGTACCTGCGAGCGATGGTGTCAGTGGTCTGTCTGGGTCGTCTCGGCCCTCTCGAGCTCGCCGGTGGAGCACTCTCCATCGGCTTCACCAACATCACCGGTTACTCTGTTCTCTTCGGGCTCGCCTCCGGACTTGAGCCGCTCTGCTCGCAGGCCTACGGGTCGCGTAACTGGGATTTGATCTCCCTCTCGCTTCAACGCGCCATCTTGCTCCTCCTCTTCGCCGCCATCCCCATCGCCTTCCTCTGGGTCCACCTCGGGCCCATCCTGGTTGCTCTGGGGCAGGACCCCGCTATCACCGCGTCCGCCGCTACGTACTGCCTCCACTCCTTGCCGGACCTCCTCACGAACGCTCTCCTCCAGCCACTCCGCGTATTTCTCCGCTCCCAAGGCATCACCCGCCCCATGGCCGTTTGCACTGCCGCTGCTGTCCTCCTTCACATTCCCCTAAATGTCCTCCTCGTCTTCGTCCTCCGTCTCGGAGTCCCCGGCGTCGCCCTCGCAGCCGTAATCACTAACCTCAACATGGCTGTATTCCTCCTCGTCTACCTCCGCGCCTCCCGCGCCTGCGAGCTGGCGTGGCGCGGCTGGTCCCCTTGGGCGGCGCTCTGCAGCCTTACCCCCGTGCTCCGCCTCGCTCTCCCCAGCTGCCTTGGCGTCTGCCTCGAGTGGTGGTGGTACGAGATCATGACTGTGCTTGCTGGCTACCTCCCCGACCCCACCACCGCCGTCGCTGCCACCGCAGTCCTCATACAGACTACCAGCCTCATGTACATTGTCCCCATGTCTCTCGCTGCCTGCGTCTCCACCAGGGTAAGCTCAGCTTCCTTCGTATATTTCCGGGACCGCCTGCTTCTTCGGTGCTCCGGCGGTCCACCGCCTTTGTTCTTCAGCTCGCTTAACCTTGCAACATTTATTTCGTCTTCTCGATTTCTCTCCTCTTGCGAATACACTCCTCACATGCGCGTGGGATACTCCGCAGTCCGCTCTGCTCATGGGTCTCCTGGCCACTGTTTGTTGAGATATTGCTCTTTATTCATTGTCCCTAATTCTCATCAAAATTTATTTGCAATTAATGACGTCTGCGAATCGATGCCTCATCAGGTGGGGAACGAACTCGGAGCGGGCCGGCCGAAACGGGCGAAGACGTCGGCGCTGGTGGCTCTTGGATGCTCCGCGGCCATCGGCGTGTTGAACGTGGCGTGGACGACCCTGCTCCGCTCGCATTGGGCGCGGCTCTTCACGGCGGACGCAGCAGTGCTGCGTCTCTCCTCGGCCGCGCTGCCGCTCGTGGGTTTGTGCGAGCTGGGCAACTGCCCGCAGACCACCGGCTGCGGCGTGCTGCGCGGCACCGCGCGACCGTCCGTTGGTGCCCGCATCAACTTGCTCTCCTTCTACCTGGTCGGCACGCCGGTGGCCGTGGGGCTAGCCTTCTGCCTCCGCGTCGGCTTCGGCGGGCTCTGGTACGGCCTTCTCATCGCGCAAGCCGTCTGCGTCTCGCTCATCCTCGCCGTCGTCCTCCTGCGCACCGACTGGGAGGTGGAGGCCCTGCGCGCCAAGAAGCTCACCGCCTCCGCCAACGTGGAAGTCGTCGCAGCTCTTTCGAATGCGGAGGAGAAACGTCAACTGATAAACAGCGCCGATGAAGAAGCAGCTGGTCGACAGTAGCAAGTCAATGTCAAATTTTGACTGACACGCCATCTTCAGCTGTAGCTGTAGCTGTAGCTGTAGCTGTAGCTGTAGCTTGATTTAACTGTCGGGGACGTGGATAGAAACATAACTCTGTTGCTTTTAGGAAGTTGAAGGTGATGGAGATGGTAAAAGGAGCTGTTGGGCAGCTAGGAGATTCAGTTGTTCTCTTTAAGCTGTAAAGGGTGCGTGGGCTTTATTGCAGTGTTTTAAAACACGGTTCCCTTGTCTTTTAGATAAAACCGGCTGAGATCAACCAATTCAATTGAACTCTGTTGCTGGATGGTGAAGCAGCAGCAGAAGCTGGAACGGGCTCAGTTGTTTTCTTGAGCTAAGCGATGGATTCCAAGAGGCATCGCTTCCAAGAGGCATCCCTACAGATAGACATGGCTTTATTGCGTGTGGAATCTGAGCAAAGTGATGATTTTTGGACGTACAGAGCATCTCAGACTGCATAATTTTGTTCTTGTCCACGTAGTGCCTACAATGCACCACAGCCAACAAAGGCACAGGGAAAGCATGAACCGGCTGCAGGCATTGATCATTGCCTGCCTTTTCACTGTAGGGTGTAGCTTTTCTGGTTACTGATACATAGTTATCTATAGTTGAGTTACCATGTTAAGTTCAAACATTCTCAGGAAGGAATAAAGAAAGGACACAAAGCAGTCCCAATGCTAATCAATTCATATCCTTTTCATCATATACAATCAGTTATCGTTTAAATCATTCCAGTCTTGTTCGCTTGTTGTGATCAAAATATAAGAAGGAATACGTTTGGTCCCCTTCTAATTTCATTCATTTTCTCATTTCCATTCCGACAACCTATGGATTTTAAATGACTGTCAAATATGTTAGATTATTTAGGAATCAGAGACACAATATATGCTTTGAAGTGGCAAACAAATGGATTAACATTAGTTGACTGGCCAATCCTTGTGTATCTTCAAGGCATGCTGCTCTGCTATTTGTAGTCCCTTTTGTTGTTAGCTTCTTAGTTAGGATGTTGCTTTGTCCCATTAGCAAAATAGATAAATTGTGGTTTCAAATAGTCAAACTAAGATGATGCCCTATTCTTTTGTTGTTGTTGTTGTTGAAAGATGATGCCTACTTTATTAATTTTTAATTTTCTCTTCTATTTTAACAAGTTTTTCCCCAGCAATTGATGGATACAAACACCAAATAGGACCTGCATAATTTCTCTATTAGTTCAGCTTACTAGTGTTTGGAAATTTTCAATGATGAGATGATATTACCAATTGAAGAGCGACTGTTTTCAATGTTTACCGATGAACATCACATCACATCACAATGGCTACTCCTTACTGATGTGTTGAACACTAAGAACAAATAATGTAAATCTGTTTATGGATGCTGATTCGATGCTGATGTGTTCTATAGCTACTCCCTACTGATTGTTCTATACAGTGACTTGAATTGTTACCTTTATATTATTAAGTACTGAAAGCGTTCCGTGCTTTACTGTTACTGAGTATCTGAAACACACCCCATAAACCAAGAATCTTTCTGTTAGATTAAGTGAAACACACTTAACCAATATTATTTTGATGCACAATACGTGTAACTCAACTTGATGGATTTAAAAATAACTTAAAGACAACATATTAGCCTGTTTTTCCCATTCCACTGATCTTAGAATAAACTACAAAACTTCCTTTACACTGCTGCGAGATAACACTGACAAAGGGGTAGAGCTTGCCGCTGGTTTCAGCTGTCAGTATTAATCGCTGCCACTGATTTACTCCGGATCGCAACTAAACCTTAAAAAGTTTACCGGTGACCTATTGTTCAGAGGATTGCAACTAAACTGGGGCCTTGGCAAAGTAAAACGATCCCTATTGGTGTTAGGATGACTTAAGTAATAGTGTTCTAAACCAAGTACTGATTTATCAGGCTAGTATTTGAAGATTATAGTTTAGTACGCTTCGGCTAGCTGCTTAATCAAGCTCTATTATGCCCTTGGTGGTGGAAGTTATCAGATCTCAACACTCAGCCCGGAAACCAATGGTTGAGCATTTCTATTTCAAGCAATGTCATTGCGATAATGTCAAGGTAGATCGACAGTGATCGAGTTTATGGAAAGCTATTTGTAATGTAAAAGGTATGCTCAAAATTAGGCTAAGATCTTCTGTTGGATTGGCAGAACTATCAGGTTCTGCATGAATATGTGGTTTGAGGGCACATTGAGAGAGAGAGAATTGGAGAATCTCTACTTGTTGCATTAACAGTCAGCTCAGCTCAGAAGACTAAGGGATCTCCATCTTAACCATGGCTCATAGGATTCCATTTTAGTGGAACTACTGAACACTCTAAATTTCAAAACCTTCATCATATACACGCTCTATCCGTCTATAATTCGCAATGCCAAAGATTCTATTGAATGGATTTTTTCTGCTGAGGGGCAGTAAAATGCCATCTCAATCTATATATTTCTCTCAAAACCATCAGTATTAGTAAGGTATATTTCTCTCAATACCTCGTAGCTTTTTTTTTTTTTCTTGTCCCATTGTCTTTTGCCACTTCTAACTCAGCATGAATGCCCCTAACATCCATAGAACAATGTCAGAAAATGAACAATCCTCTGTATAGAGGGAAGCTTCAGCATAATCCACATGTCAAAACCACCAGTGTGTTCTTTAAGATTCCAATAAGCTTATCAATGTCATTAAGGTGAAAATGACCATTTCATCTTACAAAGGTGTCAGTCAATTAGTGGGTCAACTTACTTGTCTAGTTGGTACTAAACGTGTTGAAATAATCCCTAAAACAAGAAAGATATACTGGCAAGCAACAAACTTTAATCAACTCATGGCATCTAATTAAACAAGCTAGATGTCCCTCCTCCTCTAATTTATACAAGTCAACATGCCGAAGAGAAAAAAGATATGCTTTGATCGATACACAAACCAGTTTAGCTAGAATCTCAGTAATTGAATGGGGTGGGGGTCACAATTTGGGACCAAAATCACGGGCTCAACTTGCTTTTCCCCATCTTTCTTTGTCCTCTTTGTAAATTATACGAACGTGCATGGACTCCATGGAATTAATACCTAACAAATATCTTCTCAAGAGCTCTAAAACCATGTGAAGAGTTGTCCCTCCATTTAATGAATTACATACACATGTATCAATAACAAGAACATCCATCTATCATCAAACCAACACTGCACGTGTTTTTTTTTTCTTTCCTTTCTGAATTATTTTTAAATTCTGGTAGTAAATTTGTAATTAATTATATTTAATGATGTGTGAATTGAAATAATTAAGTTTCAAAGTGTACTGGACTCGATCGTACACCTCATGCATTAGACAATTACGAATGGCGACAAATTATTTGTAGCGAAATTATGAAATTTTATTTTTGTTTGCAAGAAAAACATTTATTTATTAGTTTCTAGCGCCAGCTCAGTGAAATATTTTTCTCGTGGTTACAGATGGCAAGTCGACGTCACGACCTTATCTGGTGGACATTTAGCCGAGTTTTCGATTCAATGAACTCTTTCCGAGTACAAGCTAAGTTCTCGGCAACTAGAGGGATCAATCTCAGGACGGGAATATTCCAATAATTAATTTTCTGTATATTTTTTTTTTCAGAGATAAGAACGAACAGTTTTATCATTATCGCTCTTCATTTCCTTTGGCTTACTTCCTCCGCACTCTTTTT
>JBAMHZ010000002.1:5258217-5276612 GCA_037177395.1 Alpinia galanga | reverse complement strand
GCAAAGAAAATTACAATTAGAAGCGTGAGGAACCAGCAAAACTCATTGCTGTGTTGGCCTTTCCTTCTCGAATAGGACTGCAAGTACCTTTCTCCTCAATCTATCGGTGAATATTCAAAGCAATGTCAACTCTTTTGAGCTTGACATTTGAACCGGTCGTCCACTGCTCGCTCACCTGCCCAACCTTATCGCGTATAAAAGCCTCTCACGCCATCACCCACGGCGAAACTCTACTAAACAAAACCACTTCGATTGGTTGAGAGAATTAACCATCGAGGCAATGAAGACGGTGGCGGTGAGGTTGGTCTCCGTTCTTCTCGTCTTGCAAGTCGCCTTCTTCGCCTACGGCGAGGGAAGGCGACTGAGGGAGGAGCAGCAGTCGCCTTGCGATGAGTACTATGTGGCAGAGGAAGGCGATACACTGCAAACCATCAGCGTGAAGTGCGACAACATCTTTATCTTGGAAGACAACCCACAGATCAACGATTCGGACGATATTGGGCCAGGAACAGTTTTGTATATGAGGCAACCTTGAAGTGGATGATTCATTGGAGGTGAATTTTTTCCCTTTTTTTTTCTTTCCCCTTTCTTTCTCTGTCTATCTATGAAGAGATCGACAGAAACATATATGTTCATTTGGATGAAATCAGACTGGTGTTTGGAAATGCATACCTAATACAAATGTTTGTTCTGTTTGGTGTTTTTTTTTTTTACTACGTACCTGTGGAGATTTGTCTTTCTCAATTTGTTCACGAAGAAGGATGGCTTTTGAGCTGCATGCTGTTGTCCTGCATCAGGATTCTTCTTTACATTCAATTCTGCTTTTTCCAATTCGATGTAAAGCCCATGCTTTTTCCAATCATACATCAACATGATTATGAAATTTGAACTATAGAGCCAACAAATATATTAAACCATGCATACGATCTGCATGAACTTTCTTTCTTTTCTTTGTTTTTTGGTAAAATTTAGTCTGCAAGCAAGGTTCGACTGAGATATCATCAGACATAAAAATGGTGTGGTTATAGGGTCATTTTTGCCACCCGACGAGACGAGCAGAGCACTAAACCGACAACTAAAATCACCAAAATGGGTTCAGTTGCGATGTAACATCAAAATAATAATACTTTTGTACAAAATCTTTTTATTTTTTTTTAAGAAAGAAAATGTAAGTAAGAACATGTTGAAGCAATATATCAACTACCTATGAATGAAAAATAAATAAATAAAAAGACAATGCATCCGCAACGTGATGAATATATAATCCAATGACAAATAACAGGTAACCACTTCAATTGGTGAACCAAACACGGATTGATTTATTATATATTTATTAGGTCACCCCAAGCAGAGATGGTTTACCTGATGCAAATCGTGTAGATTTAGCCTTCGCTAGAGAAGGCTTCCTCAGATAATTTTTCTCCAGCGGCGGCTGTGGAATTTGACAAAAAGAAGTGTTTCCGAACAAAACGACAAGGATGAAGAATAATGAGCAACAGGAATCGCCTGACTAATATTCTGATTTAGTATTGCTTTGGAATTTGTGTGCAATTTAATTTATTATAGTAATTTAGTACTGCTTTGGAATTTCATTTGCCTATGAACGTAAAAAGACTGAAAGAAAATAAATCTAAGATGGAAGGACATGCACTGTCTATTTCATTTTTAATTTATCATAAAACTAACTCAATTTTTTCCACCACGCTATACACCAATCGTCCAAAATTTCCACTTCCCTTTAACACGTATTAAAACAACGCACTATGTTAATGTCCATCTTTGAAAGAATTAATAATCAGAGACATCAGTCTCTAACCAAAAGAAAAATATTAGGCCACGAACAAAAATAAGACAACCAATTCGATTTCGTCACTTCCACAAACAAAATTCAATCTTCTCCTTAATTAAACCGCAGTCAATTTCCATAGGAACCCTTGGAGCTCATCAAATTACAGGGAAAATAATAATAATTAACATTAAAAAAAAACTTAATTGCAGACAATGTGATAGCAGCTGTGCTCCCTCAATTGAGCATCTGTTTCCTAACTGCTCAGCATGTGTGCCGCTAACTCTATTTATTACAAGCTCGCGCAAATGTTAAGTTGGTAATCACCTAATTATTTCAGTAAATCCGTTCTACGCCCATGGATTTTTTTCATCGTATGCCTCCATTTCAAAAATCAACTCCAAAGCAGCACATGGACACTGCTCCTTATTGTATAGGACCTTTCACATAAAAAAGATTAACTTCTTCAAGATGAAACCTACTGCTCATGAAATGATAAGGCATTTCCACTTTACAGCTCCCTAAACTCATCTGTGGCAGTTCTCAGGTTTTTCCTGTGATACTGTGGGAAAAGCATTTTCTTGATCTTCTTTTCAGCTGCACTTTCAGAAATTGCCTGTGTTGATTAATGGTTTAGTATAGATTGACACAAATTTGAAAACATAAGGTAGTAAAGCATAATTATTTAAAGCAAACTAACAAAGAGAATCTTGCATTAGATTGAGATGGGAGTAAGAAATCCAATAGTCCATAATGACTAGCCCTGTGACGTGAGTGGAATTACTCCTCGCTGTTGCTGACATGGAATTGAATGGAGACTCTTCGTACATGAATTAATTTATGACATTATCCCAGGTCAAAGCAAACCGATATTAGAGGAGGTTATAGTTGTCCACTTGCCCTCCACCCTATTAAAATATGGATCCTCTTGTGCTTCACCAATATTGACTTTGAAAAGAAAAAAATCACTATCTATATCAATTTAGATGCTTAAGTCACTTCAAGGCAGAATGCTACAAAACCATGCACACTTGTGCGCATCTATGCAGACCATCTCTGACATGAAATAAACGCTCATAGTAAAAATACGAAAACATTGATAAATTTACACAAATTCAATAACAGAAGCGAAAAAGAAAGACCATTCAGGATATTGTATAAAGTAGTTAAGAATACGAAGAGACCATATGGCTAATGCAATTAGTAAATATAACTCAACTAGCAGAAGCATACACGGAAAAAGCAATGTTAAGCTAAATAAATAGGTTCCCTAAGTGAAAATGCTTACTCTAGCGCTAAATGGAAAACGAAGAGTGCGAGCTTCCATCCCACAATATACTCTGACATCTATGCCAAGACTATCTACACCGATGAGATTTGCTACCTGTGAAGCTAACATAAGGCTAGTCAAAAGAGATTCAAATTCATCCAGAACAATAATTCAAAACAGTGCACAAATTTAAATATAAAAGAAAACTCAAAACCCATCTCTAAAATGTGTCAGGATTACATGACAACGATAAATGGATTCAAGTGATAGCATGCAAAGACAACTCCAAAGCATTATAGTTAAGCACCGGATGCTCTCTGCAACTTGAGACCTATCCTCTCTCAGAAGCTGCTTTACAAGTCAGACAGCAATCCAACAGACTTATAGCAGCACCCCACACCCCCACACCCCGATACAAATAATCTAACAAAAGTAGCCAATAACTGTAAATTCGAATCTGCCAAAGTCAAGGATGTCCCTCACAATAATCAGAAAAGGATACCTGTGACACAAACCATATAACAAATGGAGCAGATTAACCAGAATACAACTTGCAAAGTGAGTTCTCACCTCAACATTAAGCCCTTTCCTCCTGCGACAGAGGGCTTTCAGAGCAACACTGCTCTGTGCTCCATATTCACTAACCCGCTCCATAATTGCTGATGCAGAATTTGCAAGCAGATCAGGTTCTGCATCTTGAAAATCTTGCAGATTAATTGTTGACTGCATGAATTGAGGAGCAATGTTGTTTAAGAATATTGACCCTGAACTTGAAAAGATAATTGAGAAAAAGATAAAGAAAAATTCATTTGCCAGATTCTAGAGTGATCATAGCTGTTAAACCAGTGTTGACTTATTAGAATTATTAGGAATTGTGTAGTGGGCTTAGTCTCTATGAATGTTTTTAGAAGTTATGCAGTCCTATATATACTATGTGATAGGCTAATCCTATATATACTAAGAGGCAACAAGACATCCAAGCTTCCCACTGCCAGTTTCTCTAATTGAGAAACTACACCAATCCTCCATTTATTCATCCAGAGCTCACAGATTTCCATGCGCCATGCAGCTTCTTTAGTCTTTTGTCTCTTGGGAGTCTTTCTGAAACCTCCTAGTCCTTCTTCTCTATGTATTTCAGATGTGTAGCAAACAACCTCCTCAAAGTTTTCTTCTTACTTGCATCTTCAGCTGAGCAGTTTCCTGCTTGCATCTTCAGCTGCACAACTTCCATTGTGTTGATTATTGAGCAGTTGTCGAGCCCTTCTTCATTCTTTGCTGTTGGCTTCGTTCAGATTTCACCTCATCCTCTCTCTATCAATGTGTGGCTCTATCAACATGCTGATCTGAATTAGATTGTTTTCCTTTTTCATCATGATCACGTCTTAGTCAGTTTATGTTTCGGGAATTCTAGTTTCCGTTACAAGTTGGGCATATATAGTTTCTATCCTCCAGCTAAAGGGGTTGTAGAGTTGTGTAGTAGGTTTACTCCCTCATTGAATGTTTGTTTTAGAATCATGTTTAGTCCTATATATACTATGTAATAGATGTCTCCTAATAAAAACATCAATATCATTATCTTTTCATCCCACTTAACACAGAAAACAGAACTTGCCTGGTCACCATATACAGAACTTAAATCCATGGTCATGATCTCCAGCTTATAAAATGTTGAGCTAATTGTCCTGCCAACATGTTTGGAGTAAAAATTCAGCAACCCCCCATCTACACACATATAATAACTGATCAGTTCACACAGCTAGTAGATGGTTGAAAGAAAGACTTTTGGGAATCTTACACCCATCTCATACTCGTTAAGTTTTTTTTACCGTGATATCAAACTGTACAACATACTCTGCCAGGAATAAGACGAGAAAATAACAACCATATTTTTTATCTGGCCATTGAATTGGCCACCAATCTAAACTTTGAAGGAATTACCTCAACAATGTGAAATATAGTTGTCTTCATTTGAATGAATTACCTCTACAATCTGAATAGTTGCCTTCGCTATGGTAAAATAACCCCCTCAAATAAGATTCTTCGTCTATAAATGCAGGTCGTAGACAACCAACAATTTGAAGCCCATTTGATGCCAAGTCCACCTTCTGAAATTTTGTCTGGACAACCTGTACATAAAGCATGTGACATTTTTTATTGAGTTTACCCTAGATCACATTCATGAACAAATTTCTCATCCAAAGCAACATGAAAAAATGACTCCCATTGAGGGGATCAAGTTGACATGGTTTTCTAAGATTATGCTAACTAAGCCTTTGACCGAATCAACTAACCTACTTCACCTTGCTAAGAGAACCATTGGAACGCATGTAGTCACGGTATTAAGATCTGTTTACAGGGAACATCAGTACATAATTCATCCAATAAAATCAGATAATCTGACTCCAGGAACTTCTTGAATGAAACAATTGGGGAACCCATTGAAGGTCATTCCACTTCTAGGTTCTACTGATTATGCATTTTCAGTAAATCTATAATATGAGCTACTCTATTACAAAAGGCCGAGGAGAAAAAGTGGTATATGGCACAGTGTTACCTACGTTTAACTATTAAGTACCGCTGTCAGAGATTAATGAACAATGCATCTCGAATGATCCATAAATAAGTAGGAAAAAAAACATGAAAAATGCATATCTAAATGAGCAAATGTCAGAAACCAGGTCTGCAATGCCTGAAAAATGAATTCCAATTATGAATTAGTTCGTCCATTTATACCTTTGTTAGGAATTTCGCAAAATATAGAGGATGAGTGTAACGTAGAGTATCTGGCATGCCCCAACTTATAAGAGTATCAGTTATTTCTGTGTCATCGATCTGTAATAGATGCAAAGAAATGAGACTACAGTAGCTTTAGTTCTTCAGAGTTGGTAATAAAGTATTAGTCAGCCATATTGCAGCTGCTTATTTTGACCGCACAAACCTCCTTGAACTCAGGCAAACCAATACCATCTTCTTCATCCATTTCAAAGGTGCCAAAAATTGCATTCTTTTCTCCATATATAGGGGACTCGTAACCTATCAGAACTATCTGCAAGCATAATTCAACTGGGTAAATTGTAGCACTTCCCTTCCAAATACAATTATGAAACCATGTTCTATTAGTGCTAGAAAAATTGTCTACCACAGGGCTGCTTGAACTTGGATCTTGCAAAATATTTTCACCATCAAATAACTCAAAAAATATATCTGAAACAAATAAAAGTAAGATGTTAATCAAAACGATGTACTAGCAAAGAAAGATGTCAATCAAAAACCCAACCTCCATAGTCATCAATGACATAATGAAATTCTGCCCATGAAACATGACGATGGGGTTCATTATGTATCCCTCCAGGAAATATTAGCAAAGCCTTGCTATTGGCCTAAAAAAAAAAAAGAGAAATCCTTACACCCTGGTAGTCATAAACATTTTCCAACATGAGCAGACAAATCAGCACATCTAAAGCGTTCACACAAAAAGAACTTCACAATTGTACTTTCCCAGTATTAAACATCTTACTAGAAGTGCTAATGTGCCAAAAGAAGAACAAGAATCAGCACAGACAATATGATACTATGGTAATAGACAACACTCCACCTACCATGCACACATATTCACCATTAGAAATGCATGTTATAGAGAAAAAGGGAAAACCTAGCTTGTCAGCAATGCCAATTTTCCACCTAAACTCTACAAGTACCTCAACTACTGTTCTAGCTATTTCAGCATCTGCAAGCTTCATGTTCCTGTTTTTGTTCTTCTCACGCTCTTTCAGTTCTTCAAGAGGGTGATATCCATGATTTCTGTTATGATTAGATGAATCATGTACTGAATCTGAGTAATCTGCAGCAACCTGGACTCTCGAAACAGATAATTCATTTGCTGTTCGCAACCAATAAGATTGCATGAATGTGAAGTAGGCCCTCCTGCATCTGAGATAAAAAATACATATATAAGAATTAAATAAATAAGATATGCTTTTTTTTATTTCTTTTCTTTATGCTGTGTTATTTTATTTCAATTCTGTGGGGTAGTTGATATCACTTTAATCTGAAGAGGCACTATGTTGGACCTGCAACACTTAGAAAATTCTGTAAACTATTCGTTTTTAACATGGTTCGCCCATTTGTTCAAAGATAAAGACAAGCACATCACTAAAGAATTAAATTTAAAAAAGTCTCAATAAAGCAAGACACCCAGCAAAAGTAAGAGAGAACAAGAATTTAAGGACAGTTAATACCAATTTAATTTAGAGGAGGGGGGGAAAAACTCAACTAGGAAAAGGAAACCATTTTTCTGATCGCTGCATTTATTTCCCACTGTGATTGCACTGCGACACCCAATCTTAACAGTCATAATGTTTTCATTACTGTTTTACATTTTTGTACATAAAAATTTATTAATAACAGAAGTTATGGCCTGCCAGCTCAAGAGGTAGAGCACACAGATGACTATGACAAAGGTCGAAGGTTCAATCTGCATTGATGCTATGTATTGAAACTTAATATTAGTCATTTTATTCTTAAATTAATGACACACCTGAAGAGTGAATGATCAGGTCCTCTTCGACCATCTAAAGTAGTGTTGATCCAGCTAGCAAATATCCCAGCTGACATTGAGCATCAATGCCTTCCAGACCACAGTGGATAGATGCTGGAGACACGAGTTATGACTTATGAGTAAAAACAAGATGGAAAATAAGTTAAATTATGCAGAAATTTCAATATAAACAACAAAATGACTCTGAGCTTGAAGTTTCAAAAAAAAACAAATCAGTAAATTAAGAAATCAAAATTCATCTTATCAATCATCCATTGATGAAAGAAGTATCTATGAAGTAAACTAGCTCCTTTACCTCAGTTCAATTTCTCAAATCATGTTGTATCCTAATAATCTTGTCATATTCACTTCAGTAAGACATTATGTATACTAACATAAAATTAATTATATGTTTTAAAAAATAATTTTAAATTATACACAATTAAACTTTCTAAAATATTGTTTTCTATAACATAAAAAATTAGTGCAGTTTTTAAATAATTATATAACTGAGTTCAGCTACCTGTTTACTAAAATCAGTTTGTATCATGTCATTTTGGTGTTTTATCTTTGCAGCATGAATTTAAGTTGGGTCTGTCCTGCTCTTGGTGGAAGATATTGTAAGCCATCCTAAGATGCAAAAGAATAGGTTACAAATGTGACTTGCACTCTCTCATGATGCCTAATAAGAATGCTAATCTGGGTAGATTTGTGTGCATCCTCAAAAAGGTGTACCTAGGAGCATGCCCACCTATTGTAGCCTGATAAGTGGATAAATCTCATTTGAAGGCCCAGGCCCAACTAAGAAGAGCACTGTCAACTATTGAAAGATCAACTGATTCCGCCAAGGATGGCTCACCACCCACCTAGCATCTACTTCAACCAAAGATTACACTCCAGGTGATGGCTGCTTAACAGCTCTAAGTCAAATTCACCAACTGGGGCCACCAAGCAATTCCCATCATTTCCTGCTGATAACCTACCAAGCATCCTCATTAAGAAGTGGAACATACGTCCATAGAGATGAAATTGTATTGATACATAATAGATGGGAAGGCAGCAGACACTTATATAAAGGTTGTAACCACCTCCAATTGTCTCCAACTACAAAGAGGGCTTTACTTCTCCTTATTACACTGAGTAAAATATTGTGAGTCCTAAACTACCTTATTCTAATTATCTGTGCGCATTATCATCTCCTAAATTGGTTAATCATCAGGTGTACCTCCTTGAGAACTCCAGCCTTTGGTGTTAATTATTGCAGGTCTCTATAGCATGAGGGTTCATCCTTCAGCACATGGTCCAAGGTGACTCTAGCATGGAAACCCTATTGGACATACCTGATTTTGCCTTACAAAATTGGCTCAAGCAACCCTCCTAAATCTAGACAAGTTATGCTAGTTATTCCTCTCACTCCTAATAGCCTCGATGAACCTCTAGTCGTTCCTAACTAATCCCTCGTAAATGTCTCACTCTCTACTAAGAAGCTGCCTTGTCCAAAGACTACTCTCTCAGTTAATGTTACTTAATATCCCTACATGAACCTATTCAATCCCTACATGAGTCCACTCAATTGGACCATACCCACTCCCCGTTTCCCATGTATAACTGGCTCATTGTTCATAATAGGCAGGAGTTTTCTCGATATGTAACATGCAGGAAGGTAGACGATAACCTGGATAAACATTGCGGTCACATCTTCCAGATACTCTATATACAAAGAGGGGAACAAACCCATCCAGACAATTGAAAAACAAACCACGAGAACTAAACACCTCATTTCATACTAGTATTTCGTCAATGACTAACATAATCATCAAAGGCAACTCCTCGAAACCCCCAACCCTGTAAATCGTGAGATCATGAGGTTTCATCCTTTGGCATGTGAGTCGGGAAGTCGGGCCCAATCACAAGACGATGTCACCATCATAGCCCCAATGATGTGTCCATCAGAGAGTTTTAATCTGATCATACCAAAGGACAATGAATCACAGAAATTTGCCGTGATTCATTGGCATCTCATCGAGAGAGAAAGAAAGGAAAGAAGAAGAAAAAAGTAGGCCAAAAAAAATACTTCTTTTAATCAACTAGAGATGGATCGCCCACAGAAAATCCCAAAGACCGCCAAGAATCTGGAAAGTAAAAAAACTTTAGCTTCAGCCCTTCCTTCCGGGACTGATCAGCAAAAGCTCGAGATGGCTCTTGGGTGCCGTTTCCTTATCGAAAGAAAAAGAGCGAGAGAGAAAGAGAAGAGGGACGAGTGATTACCGAGGTAGAGGAGTCCGAGAAGTATCAAAGGATGGAGAGATCAGAGGTGTCCGCCTCAGCCACCAGCGGAATTCGCCCGCTGTTGCAGTGCTGCCGCCTAAGCGTCGGCTTTTTCTTTTATTTTTCAGAAATGGACGGAATACACGTCGGGAAGCGGTTTTCTTTTTTATCAACGCATTTTTGTAGACCTTTTACATAAACGTCCCCAAAGTTTTATTTCACGGGCGACGACATTCCAAGCATGAGGCATATCATTCACAATTAATAGAGAGAGATTTTCAATTAATGTCTGCCACAGTTACTGTCGACGAGAAAATGTCATCAATATTAATTAGGTTAATTCGGCAAATTTAAGGGCATATTTGGTATGCTATAATGTATCTTGTAATATAATCCAAATTATATTATAAGATAGATTTATTTATTTAGTAGAACTACATTATAAGATAGTTTGTAATCCAGATTACAAAACAAGTCATATAACTTGTAATCTGGATTACGAACTAAAACCTATGTAATCTAGATTACATTACAAGGTCAATACAAATCAACACCGCTTGCCCATTGCCGCCGCCACCCACCGCCCGCCACCGGCAAACCACCGTCGACGGTCACCGAGCAATGATGATCAACTAAATGTAATCACTCTTGTAATCAAAGATTATATTACAAATCGTAACCAAACATAATAATGTAATACGTATTCCATTACATATTCCATTCCATTCTATATTATATTATATTACAGCATACTAAACGTAGCCTAAGAGAGTTGCCGATGAACCAGATCTCCGAATCTCCGGTACCATATATATATCGGGCATAACAAAATTCTGGTACATTAAAGGATCCATAAAAACATTAGTATTCATGCTATACTAATAGAAGACAGCTGAGAAAGCTGATACACACTAACATGAGGCCTGTACATCTTTTCCATTCAGGGAGGCAAAGGGAAAATGCCAACTCCCCTTGATTGAAAAATTAGAAATTTCAACAAAGAAAATAATGAAAATGCTGGTAGAAATTTACATGATTGGAACTGACCAAGGACACATGCATTGATATACGGAAAAACTCTTCTTCTTCCAGATCGAACTCAGTGTCCTTCCAAGCTTCTTTGATCTTGATTTACAGAATTTCTTCGTTTCTGTGGCCGCTTGAATTCCACCGTTGCCATCAATCGTTGGCTGATGTTGCTGCTTCATGGTAGGTGGCTCTTGCTGCCGTTGGTCTCTGAAGAGTTTCAATAACTTCTCAGCCTTCTCCCTACCTTTTGCTGTCCCATTCACTGATATCGAAACGAGGGAGGGGATCACCCCTTCTTGCAAGACCATTTGACTGCATTTCTCGTCGTCACTACACAGTATCAACAGGCACGACACAACCTGCTCTTGTTCGAAGGGCTCACCAAAGTCCAAGACTCCAGCAAGACTGGAAAAGATTCCTGTATCGGAAACAATTTCTCTCCTTCCTGCCTGGCTTGATGCTAAATTTATCAAGACTGAGATAGCCTTCTCAGTCCACATTATGCCTTCAGGTGCAGAAGGCAATCCAAGGAGTGGATGGAGGCTGGTGATGATGCCTGATGATATGAGGATGGTGATGTTGGGTGGATGAGTGGAAAGATTATGCAGTGTATAGAGTGCATCATACTTGTAGGTGCTCCCAGCATTTTCATCATCTTGTAAAAGCTGAATGAGGAATGGAACAGCTTTACTTGAGCAAATAAGGGGCTTGGCCTCGTTAAGACATGAAAGGTTGAGGTAGAGTGCTGCTACACATTCGAACATTCCAGTATATGAGACCATTTGCTCTAGCAATGGTATCAAGCCAGCTGCTATGATCACTTCCTTGTTCCTAATATAAGAGGGGATATGTAAGTGCTTGAAACGAATAAGCAAAATACGTGACCACAAAAAATGAGGAGCACATGTGCAACAACCAAGGTGCAAATTAAGCTTGCAATGGACATGCTACTAAAATACCAGAAAAACACTGGTAAATAATGTCATATGGAAGCAACAATAACTAGAATAGTAGGAAAAAGGCATATCATAACATCCTAGACTCCTAGTTATATGAAGGAACAACCAAATAAGCGTTAGACTTTTGTACCTATTATTGTTGACTGCAAGGTTGAAAAGGGCCATAGCACCAGCTTCTTGAGCCTTTTGATCACCATTGTATATGGACGTTCTCAGAAACTGAATGAGTAACTCCACAGCTCCATTAGCACCCATGAAGATCCTAGCTTCTTCATCCTCCTTCAGCAAATACCTTATCTGTTCCACTGCTCTAAATTGTTTCTGTGCATTTTTAACCTCACCGAGTGAGGCTAGTACACTTCGGCATTGGCCAAGCTCATCTGCTCCACACTCCTGATAGTAGTTTAAAATTTCAGAATCATTCTCCTTGGTCTCCTCTGGGATGCTACTGCCATCACAATCAGAAACGCTAACACTTTTTGATTTGCAAGAATTTGTGCCAAGAAAGGAACTTGAATCCATGGCGTCACATTGAGAGAGACTCAACCTCCAAGAGTTAAAATCCAAGGACCCAGGGGGACCACAAGGAATGGGAAATCCATTCTGCTCACACCAACTTGCAATCAAACCTTTAACACAATAGTTTGGAGTTAAACATAAATGAGATAGCTGCTGCTGCGTTTTTGGACAGCTACTATGACCATCATTGAACCATTTCTCAATGCAAATACGCTCATAGGTCTGTCCAGATGAAATAATGACAGGATCAAACATGAGCTGCAAGGAAATGGGGCATATGAATTCTTCAGGAGGGATTGGCATATTTCCAGACCTTTCATTTTGTTTGAAGTGGAAAGAACGTAACTTAGATAGTTGTCTATCAAACGTCTGAGTGTTCCTATCAAATGTGCAGCTGTTCCGATGTGGACTAGACACCTCTTCAAATCCTAATATGGAAGGGGAGCATGGAGTCGATCCCTGAGAGTCAGTATCATCAGCATACTCACTTCTGAAAATATTTGAGTACTTTCTCATGAGGTGATACAAGTAAGATACAATAGATTCCTTCCGTTTGTCATCCTGAGCATGAGCTCTCTCAATGAGTTTCTTCAGAGATCTCCTTTCAGTCAGTGCTGCTCGAGAAGAACTAATCCCGAGCCTTAAAGCAGCTTGGTGGAAAACCTCAAGCTCTTTGCTATTGCTTGAATTGCTCTTAAGTTTACTGTCTTTCTGAAGCAATGATATGATTTCATCACCAGCCAGCTTTTCTGACTGATCAAGCTCAAACACAGCTTCCTCCAGCCCCCCAATAATTTCTAGGATCTGACATGAGAAAGGGAAAAATAGAACCTTTGGGAAAAAAATTTATCATAGACAAGTAAATTGCATAAATTGAATAGTTGTCTAATTTTGCGTGTGCTGGACTGATATCAATTTTCTAATGCTCAAAGAATAATCCTGGCCTGTGATAGTTAAATGGTAAAAAAACCATGATAATTTATATCAGTCAAAAAGGATAAATACAGCACTTGGACAATATTTTATATTACTACTCTGTGTTTGTAGATATGGGCAGGTAATATTTTTGTTGCAAAAAGGGACAACAAGAAAGAGACGAGAAATTCTAGCGATTGAAAAACGGGCATATCATATAACATTAAATGAGCATACAGGAAATGAAGGCAAGAGAATATAGCAACCATAAGAATCCAAAAGGTGATGGAAGTGATCACAACTATTCTCCAACCTATTTAGAATAATATTTAAAATTGAACTGAAAAATATTTTAAGAATACAAATAATATCAAGTGTAGCATTAATTACTTTCTTCAGAATCCCTAGCTCAAACTGAACTGTATATTTTCAGTAAAGAGTTGCAAAAATGACATCAAACTTCAGAGGCTTCATATTTAAAATCTAGAGTTTAGGATTGTTTTCAAATTGGATCTCTACAAGTTGAACTTAAACTCTCTCGACCAGATTAGCTTTCTTTTTGCAATAGGAAGCAAGGAATATCCGGCGTAAGATGACATTTTCACATATAGCAAACAGCTACTAAGTGTTAAGGAGATGAGGAAAGGAGTGTAATGGGTGTACAGTTGGGATCAAAATTTCCTCCATTGCCTCTCATGGAAATGGAAGGAAAGAAACAGCCAGAGGATATTTTTCTGCCTTGAACCAAAACAATTTCGCGTAGATTGAAAGCACCTATTGGGTAGAACGTTGCTAATTTTATAAGGAAAATTTCAAAATTATTTTTTTCTTCATTTTATCTTTTTTAATGATTTTAAGAAAAATCAATTTCACAAAATAAGAATCCTTTTTTCTTTCTCATGAACAAAATAAAGGGAAATGGACCATGATTTCTATCCCTTGAAAATAGATGAGGGATCAATTTCCTTCTCTCCCTCTATATTTCTTTCCCCTCATTCACTTCTTTCCAGTCTTCATGATACTTTGACTCCCTCGTTGGAAACATGATGAAAGAGCACTTATGTATGTGGCTATAGAACTAATATATGATATTAATATTTGGGCAATGATAACACGACTTCAAATATTTACATGCAAACATGGTAGAAGCATACCTGGCAATTAATAGGCTCTGGCACAATTTCTTCAACTCGTCTAAGACTTTCTCCAAGTGCACATTTGGCCTTTTCAAACTTTACTATAATTGATTCTCCAGTAATTGCCTATGGAATCAACACAAATGTGCTAAACAATAAACAGTGTCATAAAAGATAAAACAGCATCTAGCTGATTAACCTGATTTTAATGCACATCCAATATGTAGTAACTCCATGAAGATAATGCATTTCCAGAGAGATGTTCTAGATGGCAGTTCTGTTTCAATTTATAGAAAGTAATTTTATGGCTGGCAGAAAAGGCTCATTTTGAGCAACAATAGTAGAGCATGAACAAAATGAAGGATTGCAGAAGAACATTCATTTATCAGATCAAAGTAATTGATTTGAACAAAATAGATAAGTAGCATGAAAGGATGAGAGTTCCAAATATGCAACTTATAATAGGTATGCGAATTGAACCAATTTATGTTGCTTAAATTGACAGGTAAATGAAAGGAATCAGAGATGCTAAATCTTGTTACCAAAAAGAAAAAGAAAAATCTTCAAGGACTGTTATTTTTACAACATAATTAAGCAATAATATTTTGTTCAATTAATGCAGAGACAAACTAAGCATTCTTTTGCTAGTAATTAAGAGTTTACAAACAATTTATGCTGATGAAGTTCAGTGAGATTGAATTCAATATGGTTCAGGGAAAAAATTGTGGAAAAGAAAATTACCAGGTAAAGTTTACTACACTCTGAGCAATGCTGAAGAAGACTTTTGGCTTTGTCAAGAGCCACATGCAAAGAGCATAGTGCCTGTATGCCAGACTTACTTCTGGGTCTTGCAGCTTCTATGAAGGGAAAGATCTCCATTACCTTACTAATAAATGCATGAAGCACTCTAAACATTTCCCCATGTACCTGTTCATACCAAACAAAAAAAAGAGGACTTAGTTGCATATTCCAATTATTCTAAACATCAAAACTTCTTCTCAAGCAAATCTTTCTTCTTGAGATATAAAAATCTAACCACAGAAATCTCATTAGAGTATTCTTTTAAAAAAGTTATTCAATATCTTAGGATAAAATATTAACATTGCAGACATAGACGCCATACATGGCATTAGACCTATTAGAATCTAACACGGCAGACTTAATGCTCATGGAAACAGCAAATACCAACGGCAACATTGTTAAGGCAAGCTTTTCCAAAACGTTTGTTCGGGCTGACCTTGTAATTCAACGAACCCTCCAAAAAATTTATAAATGCATATCAATCGCACGAAAGCTGAGCTAGAACAGTCAAGCGAGATTCATTCATGATATTATTCTCTCTCTCTCTTTTTTCTTTTGAGTCTTTGCTCTTTGGAGTTTTATTTCCGTTGGAACAGATTGACAACAATACCTTTGGATCACCAGCTATGAATAGACGCCCTTCCAACTCAGCCGCATCCATCACTCTCAAGGAAAAGATGAATCAACTGTATCCAGGAAATAGAAAGTAACAATCAGAACAGCAAAATCAAAACCCTCATCGCAAACTAACATCTCAATCCCTCAAAAACCAACTTCCACCAATTTTTCGTTTTTTTTTTATTTTTTATTTTTTGAAAAAAATGAAAACCTTTTATATCATACAAATTCAAAACCTATAAGGTACAATTTCAGACCCAAAACCAAAGGGACATTATCTTCAGTATGAGAAACCCAGAGAGTAGGGGCTCGGGTCCTCCCATTCTCCGGAACCAAATGAATCACCAACGGAAAGAACGCCAAGCTCAAAATCTCCCAAGTATACAGAAAATTTTCCGGCTTGTCAATCACAGACCCACCTACAAAAGACAAAATGTCCCAATCACCAGCGCCGGAGCAGTCGATTCAGATGAAGTCACACATTGCATGACAAGATCGAGATCTCATCTCCTCCACCTCCCTATTTAGGTAAAGGGTTTCGAGGAACGAGCAAGTTAAAAAACAAAAAACAAAAGGCGCTCGTTCGGAGAAGGAAGCGAGAAGCGAGTAATCGAGAGTTGAGTAAGCACAAAGCGAGAGAGATTCCATCGGCCAGTCCCCAGTTCCTCTCTCTTTCTCTCTCTCTAATATATAATTAATAAACTAATAGCCAGTGATTAACAGTGCTAATAGAATAAATTTGTAGATTAAAAATTATCTAACAAAATTAAATTCCCATCGGGTCCCTTCGCTCCCATACTACAATTCCGGTTGACGTCCCCACTTTCTACCTTTTTCTTACCTACACTTCCATTAGGTGAACGAACGGGCCTACTTGCCCGACATGACAGGCCACGTGGTGGGTTTGTAGAAATAGGAGGTTTTTTTATTTTGACTCATCCAGACCGTCAACTGCTCCGTATATTAATAATAACGGGCGGGACCCAGAAAACGGACGGCAAGATCGCACGGATCAACCAATTTCAAAACATAATTTACAATTGTCGGTTGGATTTAATCATTTATTAACTCCATATGTCTCCCAGTACTAAACTTGCCGACCTACTCGTCGTTTTCTAGGCACAAAAGTACCCCTAAACGTCACTACAATACAAGAAGATTGATTTAGGTATTTCGTATATTTCAAAAAAATAATAGGGGCAGTACTGGAAGTTCAGTTGTACATCTAATCAATGGGTACGCAGACCGTAGATTACGCTGTCGGCTGTGATCGGTTCTTCAGGTCGCCACGTGGCTTCCGCCTCGTCGCCCGTTTTGGCGGGGATTTTTACTTGACGTATACTGGCTTATATCGGACGGCCCTCGATTGCTTGATCTATGAGATATGTAAAATAAAAAATAAACAGACGAATTTGCATCTCTAACATTTTCCATACATCTTGACCGTCCACTTCGGAGGTGGGGTCCGTGATCCGGATGTGTGTCCTCTATAAAGGTGCTCTTTGTCTGTGGCTGTGGGAGATTAGTAGCTTAAGTATCATTATGCGATTAATTAAATTGATCCGTTAACATGATGATGATTCTAATTAGTTTTTGTTTCTGTGCTTCTGTAATTTAATAACAAGATTAGGAAAGATGTTATGTTACTTTAACAAGCAAGATATCAACTAAACCTTTTTTTATTAAAATAAATGCATTTAACTAGAAGAAAATTGAAGTTTTAGAAATTGACATGTTGATTTCTTTTCTCTTTTAGTTAGCTTACCAAAGGATTAAGTAAAGCATAACTAATAAGTAATAGAGGAACATGCGGCTAATTAATGACGTAGCAAAATTATGTTTATAAAACTAATAAGAATAAAATATTTATTTATTTAGAGTTTTATTCGCTAGATTTAACCTAACGAAAATTATTTTAAAAAAATTAAGGAATGAAATAAGAAAACAACTATAAAAGTTCAACCCTTTCGCATGAATTTGAGACATTTTGCTTTTAGAGAGACAAAAAATAATTTTTCAAAAAAAAAAAGTAGCATCCATCACATGAAGTGTGGGATTGTGAAATTAAACTTATAATTAAAGAAAATTGTAATTAATTGGATGTGTCACATGGAAGACCTAGAAGTTAAGCAACATTTGATGCCAAATTATGGAATTGTTGTTAAGAAAGCATGGCATCTAATGTGCCACCCAAATTACTTTAATGAAGGATGAATTGAAAATATTAAATCCATAGATTTAGTGTTTGTACTTGCTAGGCAAGATGGAAGCAAACCAATAGATGGAACATTTAAAGTATTTATTTGTGTGTTTCTCGTTAGAAATAAATGTCGTTGATTAGTGAATAACTAAGTGTATTATTAAATTATTAATTAATTAGTATCTTAATTTCTAAAGTTGATTTTACTGGTGTTTTATATATCAATGAGAATAATGGAACTTCGGTCCTTAAGTCTAATTTCGGCCAAAGCTGGCCTTTTTATTAGTTATTGTCCTAGCTAATTAAAACGGTGATAACAATAACTCTCTGTGAATAAAATTAAGAAAAGTTTGAATA
>JBAMHZ010000002.1:5245337-5256581 GCA_037177395.1 Alpinia galanga | reverse complement strand
GATCTGACGAGCAGTAACATACAAAGCATTGGGAAATTAAAAGAATCAGAAAATAAACACAGAAAACTATGAACTGTTTTCATTAAAAAAGATAGACAACATTGAAACCAATTGTACGTTTAATCTGTCGTCAGCGAATAAAACATTGTTAAAAAAGACTGGGAAAATATAAGCCGACTACCTAGAACACAATTTTGAAGAGTTCATGGAAATCGTACGTCCCAGTTCACCAAAGTCCAAAAAATAAATATAAACTCATTTGATGTCGAAAAGAATCCCTATAGCTCGCTCTCTGCATCAGATGGCTTCCCGTTGACCGCGACTAGCTCAGTGTCAAAGACCAGGGTGGCTCCACCTGTAAGATTTTAGTAGAATGTAGTGATCAAAACTAGACAATCCTTTGAGTCATGTTTTTCTTTCGAGTCAGTTAAAAGTTTTGATTCGACCAAATGTCCTTTCCTGGCAACAGGAACAGATTAATAGTTGGTTCCTAGTTGATGTAGGTTGATCGGTTGAATCAATCAGTCCGGTGTGAAGAACACTGATGCGAAAAATTCTGTCCTTAGCAGTGTGCGCTTGTACTTCAAAAGGCAGATGTTAACCAAATCTAAAAACACCCGACACAAATTAACCAACCTGGGATCTTTGGAGGTGATCCTTGGGCGCCATAACCAAGTTTTGCGGGAATTTTCAGTTTTCGCTTTTCGCCAACACACATGCCCAAGAGCCCTTGGTCCCATCCTGCACAAGGTTATTAGCGTCAGTTTTGAGATGGCTGATGTAAATAGCCACATCCGTTATTAATTGTTTCCACAGAAATAAGATTACTTGATCAAGCAATCAAAATGAGGACAATGCAACCATAGTTCTCACAGATAAGAGAAGACAATTACAAAGATAACTAAACAAATGCAAAGACAAAATCCACAGCAACATTTTGCAATTACAAAGATAACATATGATTATTGTAAAAAAAAAAAAAGTCATATGAGATACTTGTTGGAAATTACATGGTAGGTCTTCCAAAGGTGATGCACAAGACGGCAGTTGTCACAATGGAGGAGGAAGTGGTGGTCATAGTTCTGATACTCCGAACATAATGATAGTTATTAGGAGGTTTCACCCATGTCAGCAAAGAAGATGCAACCTCTAAAGCAACTTATGGCAAATTTATATTCAATCTCTACTGAAGCTTCATCATTTGCCACTGGCACAAAGTCATATTCAATCTTTACTGGAACTTAACACAAAGTTTCATCCTTCCTCTTCAATACATTATTCTCGTTTTACTCTTTCAGTTATCTCGTGTACTTCACTGCTTGCATCTAGAAACTCTCCTGTCTTCTTGGATTATTGCATTTGGTGCATCTAATCATATTATTGGTTCATCAATATATTCCATATCCAGTTGTCTCTTTTTTCCACTGTCTAATAAAGGTATCATAAATGTATCTACAAACATGTTTTGCATGTTTCAATTTTTCCAAACTTCTCTATTAGCTCTATACCAATAAAATTTTCGGGGGGATTATTTCACAATCAATCCCTTCTGCCCTAAGCTTTTAACTAGATAAGACATGTTTATCACATTACAAATAAGTCCTTGAACTTCTCAATATATAAGCTAAGCCCTTACTAACAAACATTGAGAGAATTTATAACAAAAATCACACCATATGTTGGAATCTAAATAGAAGAGACCAATGTGTTTGCTGCATAAACACTAAAGAAACAAAAATGCACAGCAAACCTGATTCACTAACTTTAAGCCTCAGATAAACTGACAGAGAAATAGAGAATGGGTATCAACTCCAACAAAACTTAATTTGATGGTAGAACTTAGTTCTGCTAGTGGAAGGTATAAACAAAGAGAAGCTAATTATATCTCACAACCTATTCCAGCACAACAGAGTTCCTAACAAGGCTCTTTATCTAAAGTTCAGTTTTGGATAAAAAGATAGCTTTAGCTAACATGTTTACATAACCTAGACTTGCAATTGGATCAGTTCAAAGCACTCAGTAATAAAAGTTGCATCTGCAAGAAAGAGTTTCATATCTTCGATCCAGTTGCAAATTTTCATGATTCCCTTGACTGGGTGGAGAAAATGGGATCTCATGAAATCTAAGGTTATATGTCAATGTCATTACTCAGGTGAAACATGTAATTAAAACACATTTTCAAATTTCTTAATTGCCTCTTTCAAAAGGAGGGTATGATTGGCACAAAGTGGCATACCCTTGATCACCTGACCACTGCCAAGTTCAAATTCAATTGGGTCTCCTCTTTCAAAACTGGAATCAAATACTTCTCCGTTTGTAAGTGAACCCTGCAATAGGGAAGCTCAATTTAGTAATTAAGAACCACTTGGAGATTCAATCACCAAACACCAAGAACTCTTTGGTCATTTTTAAGAAAAAAGAAATCCTACAATAACCAAGTAAATACTTAAAACTATGCAAATCCAGAAATGAATCATCTGAGTCACTTAGTGGTTCTTAAAGTTACTTTCAACTAAATTTGCAGATATGTGATAGATGGCACAAGTAGGAGAGGATCCCGAATATTATCTTCAAGATAAGATATCTTCCAGGTGTCAGAATTATTATGGTATTTAATTTTAAATAACATGAAAGATAAATAAAATAGTTAGATATATGTTTGGAGAGTATTTTTCACCATTGGAAAAGCTTTTTTTATCCACCTAAATATCAAATGCACTTGCTAGATTGTGGAATTGGTCAACTAACTCTATGTCAGTCGTGTCTTTTTGTTGATAAATAGAGGAATGACTTGATTGAGAAGGAGATCCAAACTCCTGTTACACTAAGCTGTGGGTGTAAATTTATCTGTTTCTATTTTCACCTTGCCATCATTTGTTTTTTAGAAATATGAGGAAGCTTATAGCAGAGTAATCCTCATCAGTAATTGGATTAGATTTAAATAATTCGTTTCAAGGAAGCCATGTATACATCTACTTGCATGTAAAGAATTTCATGGTTTCATTGGACATCTTAAGGAAATCAGCGTAGCTTTTAATACCAGAATCAACTTTCAAATCCTAGTATAAAAGTTGAAGCTATTAAAGGGAAAGAAAAAATATGCAAAATGAGATACGAAAACAATATGTAAATAACAGAAACTAGCAATCATGTTCAAATCAGACGCAAATTGTAAAATGTCAACTACAATTTTAGCCCAATTCACTACAGTGGCATCAACAAAGTAATCACAATGGTGTCACTACTTACTCGATAGTGAACTTTAATTCTGTCACCTTTGTGAGCTTGAATGGTGCAAGACTTTGGTTTGTACTGCAAATGCAAACAGATAAAAAATAAAGGTAAGGCAAATATATGCTACAGACAACTTATTTTGATGGAACTATGCTGTATATGCAGTTTAGTATCTTCATGCATCTTATACGTTGCATTGAAAGAATTGAGAAACTTCAGAGAAAGAACACAGAGAGCTAAACAATGTTACCAGTTAATAATAATGGAAGGAAAGAGATTCAGACACCCATTAGCATTGATTTAGTTCATCAAATTTCAATTTGGCTACTTAATGGCTTGAAAGAGAACTGAAACTGGAGGAGCTTCAGTCTCCGAAAGCACTAAAAAATTGTTTATTTTCTATAAGCAAAATTGTATTGCTGGAAACTAATAACCTTGAGCAAATTAAAGGCAGGATTAGCTCCTTAGAAACTTTTGAGTTTCAAGTCTATATGGAGAGTCGATCAGACTCCAAAATATTTTAAAAACCTTTCCAGTTCTGAATAAAGTTGCTCACATGGGAAAAAAAAGGAAAAGGCTAACTAACCTCAAATAGTGCGACGTACAGCTTGTTATAATAATTGGAACAAGAGAAAAGAAAGCATGTTCTCATCAAATACAAACATTTGTTTCAATCATTCAGCTTCTGTTGGGCATCAAGGTTCTATACCCTGTTGTGTTTGAATTCCAAAAAATTAAAGGAAAAAACCAAGGCAACTTCTAAAATTTAATGCCCAGCAAAATATTATCTTGCCGGCAATCGCAGAATCGCTGCTAAGAGAAAACTCATCCATCAAAAGCTGATCTTTCTTCTAGCTCATCGTATCATGCGCTATCAGAACAAAAACAAGCTGTGCCATGATAATCACCATATATTAAATCCAAACTTTTCCGCCCCAATCTCTAATCTATAAATCAGAACTATCCCTACTACACAAAATTTTATTAAAAGAAACAGAATAGCGAGACGAGATTTTTTCCCAGAAAAAAAAAACAGAAAGTAAGACTTCAAAAGAGAAAGGGTACCTTAACTCCGATCTGGAGTTCCGTCACATCGCCCGATTTCTTAGCAGAAGCTACGGCAGGAAAAAATAAACTTGAGACAATCAGTAGAAGATCACGAAGACTGACGGGAATCAATTGAGAGACAAATGATTACCAAGCACTAATGAAGCAACGATTAACGCAACACAGAGGTGAAGCCTCGCCATTGCTGAGTCTCTCTGTCGTTCTTTGGATTTGCGGCGAGCTGTCCTCCAAGATCCAGATGAATACGAGGAGGCCCTTATATCATGGATCAGCGGACCACGATAAGGGTTTCTTGGTTGTATCTAAAATGTTTTACGTATTTATTTATTTATTTATCGGAAAAAGATTAAACCTTTGAAATTATAGCTAAATGGCTAAATCCAATCTAGTTTAATTTTACTCGAAAGGTATTAAATATTAAAAAAACACGAAAATATTTAAGAGTAAAATAATAAAATTATTCTTTAACAATATATTTTTTAAATATTTTATTTATAGGATTTATAGAATATTGCTATACATCTAAATTTTATTTAATATAGAAATAATCAATGCATGTCATATATTTTAATTAAAGTTATTCTATATATTACTTAATGAGCATCACATTTGTAATGCCACCCCAATAGTAGCCTTTTATTCTCTATAAGATTTTTAGGTGATTGAGAATCAATCAATTTCTAGATGCTTTTTCATGAAAAATTCTAGATTAATCCCAATCCCATGAAGTTGAAATCTGGTGCAAAGAAACATCGTACGTAAAATTTTAGAGAGGAAAAAAATGGAAAAGAACAACAAACTCACATTATATTAAACAATAAAGACTTGACATATTTTCGCATATTACATGCTTTATTGCTCTAGGAAGCAAATGGAGAAACACGAATTACATGAGAGACCATGGCCCCAAACAAATGAGACCCTTTACGATATCTTCAGTGGATGGATGCACAACAAATGAATGGTATCCAGGCTTGCCTCCGCTTTACTTTCTTCTTGTCGTGTTTGGTGACTGGTAATCTCGCAGGTGAGTTCCATTCCTTGTGATATGCTTGATTGCCCAAGAGCTCATTTGATCTCTCAGAAACTGTTTTGGGTGTTGCAGGTTCTAGAGCATGCCCATCATTCTCGGTATCCCACCTTATTCTTTTGGAGCTCAAAACTGCAGTGTAGTCTTGTCCGCTGGCGAGTTTCTGTTTGCTTTCGACGTGTGCTTCAGCTAGGAGATTCTTCAACATAGCTTGAGGTTGCCCAAAGTTCAGGTCTAGCAAATTGGCAGTGTTTTCGTCAATGCTGTTGCTTTTCCCAAATTCTTGTTTGGGGATTTCAGCTGTTGTATTCTCGATGGTGACTGATCTTCGGCCAGATTCAACTAGTGTAGTCAAAGATATCTCCAACATGTCAAAGATATCAATATTGCCTTGACAAGCATCAGCTGCTGCTAAGTCAGATAGTAGCTCCTTGGTGGTCAGGGAATTGGTAGCTGGTGAAGATGCCATATCAAGATTGGATTCTGCGTCAATTGCATTCCCCATGGATGGAATTGATCCCTCTGAAAATGAAAACAAGGAAAAGTGGCCCATTGATTAAAAGCCATAAGATGCATTAGGTATTAGATTCAGTCAAGTATTAGATACATTGATTGGATCAAATACCCAAGAGTTTGTACACAATATTTTCTAACCGTAACGTTGATAAAATACATAACAAAGCCTACAGACTTGAGGAAGGTGCAGTGTTGATGAGCCATGTGGCACTGGTAGCATGGACCACTAATTTGAAAGCAAGTCGACAGTGGGCTAGATTTGTTATTAATAAATTAGATCAACAGTTTGTTTTAAACACATTCTCAAAAGGAGAACTTATTTGAACAGATTTCCTTTTTGATGAAAAAACAAACACTAAATCTTGTCTTTAGAGGCATAAAATTTTTCATGGTGGTTTTGCTAAATCACACTTATTTCTTGTCATGAGTATAGGTGTTGGTAAATAACTAATCCAGTAAGGAAATGAAATTTTAGGAATCTTTAAACCCTTCAATATAAATGCTTAATTCAGAAGAAGAAAAAAACCCTACCAATTAGTAATGGAATATATTGATATCACATCAACTTTCTGTGGAAATTAATACCACAAGTGGGTAGATTGTAGGCTCAATCTGGAACTGAACTGAAATTATTGCGATGCAACATTACACAATTTAAAAATCAAACCTGGCATCATGCTCCTTAGTGCACGAATGCTGCATGTTTGAATATTCTCCTTGACCGAATCAAGTGTTTTCTTGTTTGATGAGCCAGCCTGTTCCATAGGTTGCACCATGTCATCCAATTGTCCACCAGATGACTGAGTTTGTTCCATACATTCAATATGAACATTTTCCTCCTTTGACGGCTGATTGAAGTTGTTAGAAGTAACTTCAACATGATGATTAATTTTTGGGTGGGGATCCAAGGAAGGCTTCCAAGACAAAGAATGCACAATAGACCTTTTCTCAGGCTCAATTGTAATCCTTTCTCCACCTTCAGGGAACAAACAGACTTCACTGCACTGTCTGGCATTTGATTCTTCCTTATGCATCCTGTGGAAAGTATTTTCCTTTCCATCAGCAGCAATATGAACATCTGTATTTGCAACAAATAGACTATCCAGATCGTTTTTGTCACTGTTCAAAAGGTCAATTTTTGCAATCTCGTGAACATCCTGCTTCAGCTGAGAAAAAAGGATGGTCTCCACATTGTTTGTAATTGTCCCACCTGTATGGACATCCAATCCATAAGAATGTTGACCATGAAAAGCACTCTCTGATGCAGCTTCAAGGACAGTAATTAATGCCTTTCCATCAGGATGATCAATGGTTTCATCACAAGCAGTGGGTTGTTTGAATCTTTCCTCAGGAATTTCTTGTGTATGTGGTTGATCTGAGTAGCGATCAGAAACACTGTGCGAGTAACTGGAACTGATACCATCATCAGCAACACCACTTTCCACAATAGCTTGAAGGACAAAAGTTTCTGCCTTTCTATCAGAATGATCAATGGTTTGATTGCCTGCCCCAGATTGTTTGAATATTTCACTGGAACTGATATAATGTTGTTTTAAACTTATGGCACCATTTCTGTTTAGCAGATCTGTCTTCTCAGATTCATCTGCATGCGGAGGCATCAGTATACAGGGATAAGAAATAGACACAGAACAAGATTTTGGGTCCGTAGAATAACTTCCTTCTTGCCCCATTTCATGTATCTTCTCCTTGCTCATAACATTGTTGTTGATTAGTGTTTTGGTTTGTCTTTCAATTTGACTTTCAATATTTAACACAGAACTCACATTAAATCGACTTATGCCTGAATCTGCATTTGTTAAATCAGGTCCACAATATTCATAAGCATCCAGGCCTTTGGAAAGTGATTCTGGTTTATTTGCTTCTTTCTCAATTGCTGAGTAATCAGTTTCACATGAATCGGAAATTCGATTATCTATATCCCTTGCTTGATCTACTGATAGCTCTACACTTGTGATTCGGTTACGTCTTTGAAGCTGATCCATTTCTTCTTTGGGGCCTTGAAGATTTACTATTGGCACAGCCACCTCTTGCTCAAGTTCATTGGTCAACTGGATTCCACTGTTCGCATTCTTATAGTTATAATTGGCTTTTAACTCATTGGTTTTATTCCCATCAAATGTTTCTCTGTAAAAAGAAAATTCTTCGTCTGTTGAAATGATTGAAGGATCACCATTCACATTTTTATCAATGTTTTTCCCTACTTCAGCATTGTCACAAGGTTTAGTAAGATCAGGTTCTTCCACAAAGGCTTCAACCTTTGACACCACTGGTGAAGAAGGACAATCTTCCCGCTCACTTCTATTTACTGAAGCATTGCTGTTTTGGTTGTCACAACCAGAGGAATGAGTTGAAATATTAAAAGATTCACCAGCATTATTTTCCAAAGAGCACAATCCATCACTGCAAGAAGACCCATAGTCTTCAAGAGAATCAGGATTCATATCAGACGCTTCCACCATACATGAGGTTGATGCCAATGGTAAAGTATGCGAGTCCTCAAGCTTATTTATAATCAGTGGAGAATTAACAGACTTCTCAGCTTGATGAATACCTCCAGAGGAATGAGAAGAAACATCAAAAAGCCCATCAGTATTAGTTTCTGAAGTGAATGCTCCATCCTTGCAAGATGGTTGAGTTTGAGACACTTCTTCAGCAACATCACTTTTCATATCTTGAGAATTGTATATGGCTAACTTAGATTCTATTGCATTTGCAGGCACTTCATGAACCAAATTGGCTACCTGCACATTCACTGGACTAGAACGATCTACAGTCAAACTGAAATCATAAGGTGTTACAATAATAGGAGTATCCAATATGCTTTGACCTGTAGCACAATCCATTTCCTCTGGAGCTGCCAGTAAAGATCCATCAGTTGAAGTGGAACAAAAAACAAAGTTTGCATCTTCAGAAGCAAAAACCCCATGAGCTCCACATGACATAGAATGACTTTGTAAGCATATTGAACTCTCAGCTTGAGTTTCAATTGGTTCCTCATTAGGACTCTGGACTATATTGCCATGATCTAGAGCATATGGTTTATGAGAATTTTCTGCAAATAGAAAGAAAGATTTACCCATTTTTCAGAAGAAAAAAAAAACAACAAAAGAATTACCCTCGGTGGTGAAAATTAACAATGAGAGTGTTTTTAAGGCGTGACAAGCTTTACAATAGAAGTAATGCACTTAAGGCAGAAGCTAAACTCCTAAGAATCTTCAAACACCTGAAGGAAATGACCAAAAGGAGAACTAATTTTGTTGAGAAAAAAATACCTCCCGAGTAGGAATGACATTCCAGAATATCTAGTATGCCTTATACAACTTATTTCGTAAAAATGTAAGTCATTCTCTTAAAAAAGAAAATAGATTATAACCAAGAGACTTCGTAATTGTTCTAGTTGTGCATAAATAGCTTAGATTAGGCAATAAAGTGTATTATTTGAAGAAAATGACATTAACAGCACTATTGCATACTGAACACGAAACATAGAAGATCTCCAAGTGCGATACAGAATTTTAAGATGTTTATAAGAAGTGGTTGGTGGGCGAATGAAAAGCTCAGCAATCTAATGAATCAATAAAATAAATTACAATGGTAAAGTGAAGATCATCAAAACTTAGTACACATACCCACAAATGCAATCTCCAAAATCGTATTTTTGACCATTTCTTCACCATCTCCACCGGATGGACTCATGTCTCTTACATCTTCTCCTTCTCCACCCTCGGGCACTGATATCCTCGTCATCTCCTCTCCTGCAAAGTAATTTCATGCCAATGAGCACGCGGGAAAAGGCAAAAGGATCAAAAAAGATAAAAGCCGTGAACTTGCCACATTTCCCCCCATGATTCTCCTCAGCGAACAGCTCACGAGGCCCCACGCTCACATCCACCACTCCAGCAGCGACATTGCCAGCGTCATCCTCCAGCAGGGAAGCTGTGGCGCGGCATCGCTTCTGGTGAGCCTGCCGGTGCTTCTTGCCAGGGTGCGCGTTCGGGTACACCCAGCCGCAGCGGCGACAAACCTTGCCGCCTCCACGGTTCGTATTCCCTTCAAGAAGGGGAAAAAAAAGGGGAAAATTCCAACTAATTGAAGCCTCAAACCGCACAAGAAACACATCTAGGAAAGCACAAAACATCAAGAACACGAAGACATTAGCAACAACTTCACCTGGAGACTGCTCCTTCCGACACTGCGTGCTCTCCATCACCAAGATCTCCGCAATGTCGTCTCACTCTCTCTCTCTCTCTCTCTCTCTCTCTCTCTCTGAGCAGTGAGAACCATCAACATTCGTCGACAGTCGGGAGCACCAGAGGAAGCGGAGTGACGCCTGCCATATGGGAGCGTAAAACTAGAAGCATTAACAACCGTTGGAATACGCTTAATTTAGAGCGAAGATTCTAATCGGACGGTCTGAAACGGAGAACAGTCGAGGAGGATTCAGTGGGCAAAGCTGTTCTCCGTCTCCATCACGGCCACGGCTCATGCGGGCGATGGTTATGCGGGTAATCCCTACGTGCGTCCGCATAGACTCCAAATGATATATCACCGCCGGTAATTTTAGCTTAGTCCGTGAAGTTGTTGCTATTATCACTTTAGCCCCAATCTGTTTTCCTAGTTTTAATTCCCAGGGACAAGAATATGAATTTTTAAATTGTTATTTTGGTAAAACTCACAATTTGTCGTATTTAATAGCAATGATGTCGAGCATACATCATGCTGACGTGGATAACTTGTGAGTAATTCAGAATCCATTCCAGGAAACAGACAAAACCTCTGCCATTTGTTGAATTGAAGCCTTTCAGATAAGACGTACTGTTTCAGTACAGTGTCCCTCAATCATGCATCAGGATGAAACAGATAACCCAACACAGCGTCAGTTCATGCATTTTATAAATTCACCTAAAAATAAAATAAAATGAAAAAAAATTGAGGTCTGAATTGTAATTTAATCTATCAAAATGGAATATCTATAATATTTTGGTGATTTTTGACAAGCTGATTGCAGGACAAGTGATCTGCGATTAAACCCTGTTAAGAAATTTTGTTGGTAAAACAAATTCGATGATAGAGAGTATTTTATTAATTAATCAACGTTCATCAAACAACAAATAGTTTTGATAAATATGGTCCACAACATACATAACAATTGAAATATATTTCAACATTAAACAGAGCTTTCATAGCTCAGTTGGTTAGAGCACCCGTTTAGTAAGCGGGAGGTCTTGAGTTCAACTCTCAATGAAAGCATTATTAATATTATTTTTCTAATGAGCAATATAATTGCAACGTTGAATAGATGATACAAAACAAACAGGTGGCAGTTGGATAAAATTTTATATAATTTATCGTATCAATAATTATATTTATATTTT
>JBAMHZ010000002.1:5229334-5244963 GCA_037177395.1 Alpinia galanga | reverse complement strand
GATGTCTCTGGAAGTAAAACAGTATTTTTTTTTATTTTATTATTATTATTATTTTGATAATAGGTAGAAAGGCTGGAGCAGTGTCTTAGCAGCAAGCAGAGGCAGTAAAGTTATCCAGCAATCTCTACGATTTTTCCATATCAAATTTCTGATGGCTCGACTTTGTTCTTCCAATCAATATCGATGGTAAGTTGCTCCGGCTCTATCAAAAGGTGAACGTCAACTAAAGCAGATGCTTCGCTAATTTAATGGTTATATTTCTCTTAAGGAATGCATCGACGTCATTAAAAGGGCAAAGTGAATTTGCTTTCCCTGAAAGCAATCAAAACATCTGAGAACCTCCCTCTAGTCTGCTTCAAAAGGGTGCAAAAGGAACACCAGAAGCAACCCTGAAAATAAGTTTCTGCTGGTAACAATTCTCATCGTGCTTACAAGATATGAAAGTGAACAAAAACAAAAACCAAAAAACAACTGCGTGCAGTAAGTTATTTTATTTTATCATTACAATTACTTGAAAGCATGCAGCATTCTCAGAGTCTGGCAGAAGCAATAAATAGCAGCACTGTTGTGTGTAGTTTTCACTCTTGTCATTTGGTATGGTCGTGAAGGGATAAATAACAAATAAATAAATAAAATTGCAATAGGTCACATGGACAGGAAGAAGGTTTCCTCCAACACACAAAAGCAGATGGTGGGCTGCTGTTTTGCTCTGAATATTGGAGCTCTCTGCCTGTAGCTGTAGGTAGTGAACCAACCAACACAATTCACTGGTTCCTCACTCTCTCTCACTCACACACCAAACTCGGGTAGCTCTTTTACATCTAAAATCATTCATTCTTGCTAACAAAGCTAGCTAGCACCACCTCTAGCTCCGATATAACAAATCCATCAGAGTGAGAGACTGTGTCTTTTTTTCATTCCATAACCAACTCTCTTCTTTTCCCTCCTCCTCTCCCCACTTCACACTGCATTATACATCTATCATTTCTCTATTCATGGTGCAATGAGAGGCCGGAGAATGGATCGGTTTGTCATCCTTCCCTTCTCTGTTGGCTGCGTCTCTCAATCCAGTGTTGCGGTCTGTGAAAACCAACCAAAGAGAGCACAGGCTGGGGCAGCTCCACCGACGTCAAGTAGTTAATGTTGCATTCTAGTTATCTTACTCGTTCTCAGTCCATGAAATCTAATTGCTTATTAGCTGTGGTTCTGAAGGTGGGAGGCCAAAGAACTCCTTTAGCATCCTTCCGTTTCCGAGGCCGAACGTCGCTGCGGGGTTCCAGAAACTAGCCAAGAGCATCAAGAGCTTATCCCACTACTTTGTGTTCGAGGAGGACGAAGACGAGGAGGAGGTGGAGATGGAGATCGGGTTCCCGACTGACGTGCAGCATGTTGGTCACATAGGTCTGGACGGGCTCAGCCACACCGTGAGCAGCAAGAAGAGCAGCTGGGACGACATGGCGCCGCCCGCGGAGTTCCTTCATCCTCTTACTTCCTTTTCGATGAAGCAGTTTGAGCTGCAGGCCATGGCGGCGCAGAGTGGTACTGCTGCTCCACCACCACCACCCCACGGTCCCAGTGGCTCTTGGATGCACTGAGGCTTAATTGCTTCTTTTCGTTGGGGGCTTTCTGTTTCTTCCAAAATGTTGCTTATGGTGATGCTGCTTATAGATTTCTTTCTGCCTATAACATTTTTGGAGTTTCTACTCTGTAATTTTCACTGTGAGTTTGGTGATGAATTAGACCACTTGAATGGTGGGTGGGAGCGTGCCAGTCGGCGACGCTTTTGGGGGTTCACATGATTTTTGTTGTCGACCAATTCGATTTTTGGATTTGGTCAAAGTTTTACACGAGCATATAATGCTTAAATTTTAGTCTAAGCAAAGTGGGACGCTGTTCTTGTTTGGATGTGGAACACAGCCACACAGGTCTTGGTCCTTTGTGGTGAATCAATATTCAGTCTTTTTATTATTATTATTATTTATTTATTTTTTATTTTCAAGGATCTGACAAAGGTCCTTTGATCAAATTTATTTAATGCCATTATATTACATGGCTATCTTTTTCTTTTTTTTTTCTCGTTGTCATTCATAAAACCTGAACTGGCTTGGCCCCTGCCTGACAAGATTCGACTCTTGAGAATTGAATGATTCACGCTGCGAATGCGCTCGTATTATCTGAAGAAATTAATCGAGGGGGGAACATGGAGAAGATGTACGTGTAAGTACGAGACAAGCAATAATGCAAAAGATCAACAAAAACAAAAAAAAAGGTTTCTTTATTTTTAGTTTATCATCAAAAGTATATTCTTTTTTGTCAAATTTATTCAAATTAACTTACAGTTTTAGTTGTGTTAAAATAAAATACAAGGCTTACAGAAAACAGCAATCTGTAAATAACTTGCAACAAACTTGTCAAACAGAGTTTATATCGTAACTTCACAATTAGTAAAACTTTTATCAATCCATCCAGAATCCTTCTGTCCTGACTACTGAAACACTTTTTTTCACTCGGACAACTTGGATATTTTATATGACCTTTTACCTACTTTACATTCGATGCCATTGATCTTGCAAGTAAAGATATGGCCACACGACGGGCTTGAATTCTTGTAGGATCTTTCAATTTTTTCCACCGCTTGGTTTAACATGCCGCTTATATTACCTAAACCCCATAGCAAGGATATGTGGGGCCGTGGGTTCTGCATCAGGAAACATGTAACAAGTGAATAACATTTTAAAACAGTTTTATGAGATACAAATTATAAACTGAATGGTTGTTTAGATACATAATATATGAAGCTCCAAGGGGAAATCATCTAATTTTCCGAGGCATGCAATATAAGATAAAACTCGAGGAGCATGTGAAAGGCTAATCAAACAACATATTGCTTAAAACTTTGGTCGCCCGGTCGAATTAAAAAGCATGATATTATGTAGACAAGTGATTATCTCCTTACCAATTTGCCCGATAAGCCAATGAAGCATTCATCAATAGCTCATGGCTCATGATCCGACAACAAAGAAAAAGGAAATGGCATGGATATTAACATTCAGGACCAATAAAACTAAAATCAATTTAACAAATACACTATCCACAAGAGATGCCACTAGTGGCAATTAACATTACATACCTTATAAAACTCAGGGAGACCATGTAATCTATATATCACATCTACAAGTCGAATCTGCTTGGATATCTAAGAAAAAGAAATCAACATTAGCTTAAAAGTTGCAAGAACATTTGAAATTTGAGCCTCCTACAGATAAACAAGAATAAAAATAAAATAAGATCTTTTAAACAGTACAGTCAGCTTCAAACTACAAAAAATTGAGAACAGCAACTAGTTATCCAAACGTTGGTATCCAACATTTCGTCCGTTAAAGAGATAAGTTGGATTGAAAACAACTATTCAAGTGGTACTCACGAGTCTGAGAACTCTCATGGTCATCAAGCTGTGTAGCTTCCAACTATTTGAAGTTATACAAGTAACAGCAGCCAAAATATCATCTACATATAAAAGTAAATGAGCACACTGTATTCAATGCCATGTGAAAAACACATGCAAAATCTAAAATCCACTGACCACAGCGACAATGTTGGAATCACGATTGGAGACAGTGAGAACAACGAATATATTGTTACTTTCTTTTGCAATGAGGATTTCTGTTAACATGTCAGGCTCCTTCTAATTTCTCTTAGATTGTTCCTTCTTCAACCACTAGAAGCAACCAATCTTGATGCATCTCTTATTACATATCCTATGGTGGAAGGAACCAAGGAACAAAAAGCACCTTGGGAGAAGGTTTTCAAGGTATTATTTCCTGTCATTTAGTCAGGTGAAACTGAAGAAAGTGTTTGGGAAGATTTATATGGTAGAAAGAAAGAAATACAAAGCATCGGTGGTAAGTAGAATAGGATAGATAGGTCTTTGTTGGTTTTAACTCATACAGCACATAAATAAGATAAAATAGGATAATATTGAAAGAAAAAAGAGCAAAATAGAGGCTGGCTAGGATTTGAGGAAAGTATAGGAATAGAAATGCCTGTACAAAAGGGCAATGTCAACCTCCCCCCAAGGAGTCTCTTTTTTGAAAACCCTAACCCCAGAAAAGGACTCTCCATTTCAACAATTCAGTCTATATCCTATTAATTACATCATCAATTATCACCTTCTTGTTAAATAATAGATACACGATACATAAAATGTTTACTTGATGGGATTTCAAGTTATTTATCTTAACTATTCCTTCAAATTTTTTCTAATTCCTTTAACTAAATTTCATATATCCACTTTTTGTTCTATTTTAACAATCAACTAAGATAGGTTTTCTATTTTAACTGGAACTTGTTGGTCAAACTCTTCATTACACGAGGACTCCAACTTTGACCATAAATTCACAGTAGTCATCTCATTGATGACATCCCCAAGAATCTTGACGATGCAACAGATATATATTAGTACCTTTTTGTTTATTCATTTTTTTCACGATTTCTATTGATGACCAATATATCGTCTTCACCCCATTCTTTGATATCTATCTTCATTGGAAATGCATAGAGCTTGAAAATTTTACTTACTACAAGGAAAACCTGATTTTGAGATCGAGAAACGGGAGGACAAATTTCAATTAAAACATAAATGAAAAGTTAAAATATATCAGTTTATTATTAAAACATCCCAGAAAGATGGGTACAATTGTTAAACTTAAAGCTCAATTGAGGAAACTGTGCATGTAGATATATAGTGTTAAGGAAAAATTCTCTTTTGTCACTAAGATTCCATCAATTTCTGTCTTCCTTATATTGGCAACTATATTCCAATGGCTACTATGTCATATGGAAATCAAGAATATTTTCCTCCTTCGTGATCTGGATGAGAAGGCATACAGGAAGCAATGTCCTGGATTTTCTGTGCACAAATTAATGAGTCTGCACGCATTGAAGCAATCTCCTAGTGCATGATTTTGTAAATTAAATTTTGCTCACCATCAATTTGGCATAATTGTGATTGTGAGTGTATCAGATCACGTCCTAAAGCACATCATTCTTAAGTTTATGCATATGTTATCATTATTAGTGATGATACTGTAGCAATCGCAAAGTTCAATGCAAACCAACACTTAGGACTTAAGCAATTGAAGCATTTCCTCAGCATTAAAGTTGTCCCTTCCTCCCACAATAAATGTATATACTTAATATGCATAAGGATGCATGTATTCTATGAGCTAAGTCTCCTGGCACTCCTATAGATGTCAGGATAGAGGAAGTTATTATCTGATCAAAGGAGACACCAGAAATCAGCAACAAATTAAATTATTTTACTAGTAGCAGACTTGACATCTCATTCGAAATATCCAAGGGTGTTGAGATACCTCAAGCATGACACAGATAAGGTATTAGATTGGAAATTGCACAATTGCAAACTCGGCAGATGCTCTCACAAATAGATAATATACATCAAACTATTGTGTGTTTCTAGGAAGCAATTATCTTAAAAGAGAAAGAACCAAATTGTCACATGTAAAGGCAGAATAGAGGGCTATTGCCCTAACACGTGAGCTTATCTCACTCAAACAATTAATGACTTAGTGCTCCTATCTGAGCTGGAGAAGCTGTACTATGATAATTAAGTTATTATGCACATTGTTTTCAATCTCATCTTTCATGTATATAAATCAAATGTCACTTCATCAAGGAAAAAGTATAATCTAAAGAGATTATTGTTTCATTTGTTAGTTCTAATGATCAGTTAAACTCACTGTGTTACAGTTGAGGTTTCATGATATGTAGCTTGAGAGTATTGGGATCTATTTAAAATAATGAGAGACCTATTGATAAATCCAAGTATATAGGGATGTACATGTAAGATAGTAATAAGATAATATACATACACATAGAAAGGACTATTTATGGAATTAACCCTAATAATTTTTTCACAACAAATAACATAATGACCTTGATGCTAGTTTGTTAGGACACAATAGGATCTCAGAAATTAGCCCTATCATGGATCATTCGTTGGCAACTACACCAATTTAGGCAGTAGAACAACAAAACAAGACGTAACAACATAGATAAGAAAACATAAATGCAAACACACATTGAAACCCCACAATGAGAAGAAAATCATGGACAAGAGAGCATGCAGATAACAATGATAAATGAATACAAAAGCTATACAGCAAACACACAGTGATGGAAAACCACAAGAACCTTAATTCTTGTCTCTCTATAGAGCTCATTTTTTATGTTGCTTTCATGCCGTATCTTATAGACTATCTGCCACTACATTCTAAGATAATACAACCTTTGCTGGCGCATCCTGTAACTTAGACATGACACAGGGAATTGGAAAAGGCTAACCAAATATATATTGGCTGTCATATGTGCATGCCTTGAATAGGGTTCACAAGCATGCCAACCCACAATATGAAAATTTATTGAGCTAATGCATATGTGTCTGGGGCCTTATGTTGTTCTAATGCCTTGATGAACATCAACAGTTATATGGACCTGACATGATCTAACATGGTCTATCAAACCCATAGATTGACAACTTGGCATAATTGCCTTGATGCTCCTTCTAATCTTAGTAGTATGCACTTTGGTTATATAATAGCCTGGCCTGCATTTTAGGCTCATCAAGTGAGTAGCTCTGTAGTCTCAAGCTTCAGCATTCAATAACTTGAACACGTTTGAGCCACAATTAACAAGGCAATTTGACTTTTGTAAATATTTGTTTTTCACCGTTGATACTACTATCTGTTCATCTAGGTTGCAGAAACCAAATGAGGATGATGGGAGTAGATTTTTAGTGCCAATTTCAGAGAGAAATTGAATATTACTTGATGAAAGTGAAAATTTATAGTTGGAAGTTCACTGAACTTTTTCAATCAATAATGAGGAATCAATTAGATAAACAAGAGGATTGACGCTCTACTTTAATGTCATTAAGTTCTATCCCTGATGTAACATATCATGTACCTCTGATAGACCAGCACCCATAACTTCAAGCGCAAGGAACGAGCGAGTTTGCTCATCATTGACAAAGACACCCCACTTATTAAAATCTATAAAGTACCTGTCACTCGTAAGAAGATGAATTTATTAATAAAGTAAAAGAGAAAATAAAGGAAGTCCTAATTAAGTTTAGATCACGAAGGGATGCAAAGAAATTGTAGATTTAGCAATTTACATGGTATCTAAATCCCTTTCGAGTGTAGAATATTCACTAACCTTCTCTGTGATTGGAATCTTTGACGAAGCATAGCCACAATAGAGTCAATTTGATTCACTTGAATTGGAACTGTTCTTCCCAAACTAATATGGAATTTTTTTCCTAAGAGATCTTGCTCTAGTTTCGCATTGTCTTTGCATAACTCAGCAATAGGGAAGTCACAATCTACAGCACAAAGTCCAGGAACTAGAGATGCAATTTGTTTTATAAATATGGCTAGCTGTGTCCTAATTGGCATTGGTATGAGAACTGCAACACAAAATGTTCATAACTAAAATAATCAAAAGTGTGAAGGTTTCAAGAAAAACAAGTAACTATAAAAAATATTCAAGTTAAAGAAGCCTATCATATTATTCTCAGCACTTCATATGCAGGCAGTTTCTAGATCATCTGACTAGAGAAGTGCCTATTTTAGATTAGGCTGTTTGAAACTCCATTGTAAAATTCTTCTTGCACATTGACAATATATCATCAATGGTACAGGTGCAATCCCTTGCACAATCCCTTTTTTTTAATCAACCACCTGCAATTATTTATTTTAACTAATCTTATCCTTAACTGTATATATAAAATATATTTCCTTATCCTTTCAGCTAAAATATTAGATAGCATATGACTGTATAGACCAAAGTTAGACTTGCAAAATACATGGCTTAGTAGGGTAGTCAGAGAAACAGATAACTTTGAACACTTCTCTAAAGTGAAAAATAGTTACGCAGACAAAAGGTGGCTGATGCCACAAAACCTGGGATGTAAACATGAAATGCATAATTTCCTTCAACATGAGGGAAGTTTCTGATGCGGCTTCCTTGAGTAGTCGATGAAAAATCTGAAAAATGTGGGTTTGCATCAGCAATGGCCCAAAAATCAATGAAAAGGCTATTTGAAAACCTGATAGCACATAAAAAAGGCAAAAAACTTGGCAATGATTTGTGACATCAGGAGGTGAACTAAGATAGTTAATCTTGTTATCAAATAGGAAAAGGTGAAAAATAATATCATAGTTTAACAGTGAGATGCATTGTATTAACACGATTGAAATACCTAGTATTTATGCATTCTTTTATTCAAAATAAACAAATTAATAAAACAAAGTCGTAGAAGCAATAAACCCTAAGGGAAGAGGCAATTAGATTCAATTCATACTCGAAACATGAGAGTTGGCATCAAAATACAAGAGGCAAACTCCATGCAAAGGGCACAAAAAACTAAGGTTTCTTTTTAGCAGAGAGCATCAAATTAACATCATCGAAGAGCAAACCAGAGTCACGCTTCCCGTACAACACTGAATTTCAATCCCTTAATCCAGTCTATTTTTTAATATGAACCTTACTTCCAGCGTCGAAATCAAAATTGAAGCAAACATAAACTGAAGAAAATAAATATTTCATACCAGGAAAATCGAGTGTTTGAAGGAGGTCGACAGGCGGCAGCGGCAAGGACACCGGCAGAGGATGCAGCTGTTGACGACCCTCGCACGAGTTGATTTTAGCGTCGTTTCTGCTACTTGGTGAATCATCTGTGTCCGACCCTTCGGAGTCGGCGCCGTAGGATGCCCTCAGCGCTTCCATTTCTCTCCTTCCTCAAACTGGCGACGAGCCACTTCCCATGGGCCCTCAAATATATATTATTCCGAGTAACATATTAATTTACGATTTCAAATTTTAATATTTTTAATCATACATAATTCTTATTCTATTTTGGTAATTATATTATAAACGACATGTAATTCATATTTAAAAAAAAAACATAATTACATGTTATGAAATAAAAATTATCAAATAATTTAAATTCAAGGTTTTTCACAATCCTTAATAATGAATCCAAAAAAAAAAAAAAACGAAGAAAAAAATCTCTCTTACATCCGAGAGCATTCCTTTCTTAGTTCTTTCACTCCCTCCCGCGGGGTCTTATTGGAGAATGATATAAATTACAACTTTTTTTGAAAGAAAAACAAAGTTTTTTGACAAACCACTTTATTTACGAGAACAAGATAACCAAGACTTTTGATTACGTATTTATATTGTTTAGAAAACAAAAGATAATCCAAACAATACAGTTTTCCCTTCTCGACGGGAACAGGCAGTTTTGATTGTGATATAATTTGTAGAACGTCTAGTGTTCCCTTCTCGATTCAAACTTAATTATATTTATATTTTAAAAAAAAAAAACAGAAGAGGTAAAAATATGTCCGCGATACTTCTTACGAAGGGACCAAGATATGCTATGCTTTGCTTCCATGCAAGAAGGATATTTGGCCAAAAATACTCGATGCCACCACCTAGAGTTGCACCTTCCTGTCAAAGATCCAACTGAACGGTATGGTAGGAGCTTGTTTCGCCTTAGCTTGTGCTCTTTCTTCAAGTCTTCTTATTCTGGAAGGCAAAGAACAGACAAAATCCTGGGCCTTATTCCCTTCGCTAGAAAGACCAGTTAGATCAGCTATTTTCCACCTGTCAACAAGGAACTCGAGTATATCAGCATAGTCCTTGGCAGTGTATACACCCAACCGCTGAGCAACTGCAGAAAAGTGCTCAAAGAGGTTATCATCTCGTCCGTCGTACATTAAATGGGCAGGCATTGAGATCTTCTTCCTCATCATGTCTGCAAATCCAAGCACAGTGCCTTCAGGATCTATCTCAAACAGTTTCTCCACTATTTTAGTGTATGCAGTCTCATGGCGCTTTTCGTCGGATGCAATTATTCCACATATTTGAGCCAATTTGAGATCCCCATGTTGCTTGGCAAGCCTAGCAGTGTTTCCATGGGAAATGAAAGTAGCTCTCTCTTGAAATGAAGTGTATATGAAGCCAAGGTATGGATTATTCTCAGTACCTGGATCCTGAAATCCAGTGAATGGAAAACCGATAATTAAAAGAAGTATCACGAGTAGATATTACCATTCAATGTTTCTGTGCGTGGTAGCTAATTTTCAATGTATAAAATAATGTCAATATTAAGCTCTAGAACTAATTTCTGTTGATCTGAAATAAGCAAGCATCACAAGAAATAATGTTTGTAATACTAGTGACGCAGGTAATCAACTAAAACAGAGCCGATGGATGAAACTGTGATAAAATTTCAAAGAAAAAGCCCCCCAAATGAAAGGATCAGTTTGTTAGAATCAAGGCGACCTATCAGAACTAAGCACATGACAGCATTCCTATGCAGCCTCAACTATTTCATGCAAAACTACTTGCAATACTATGTAAAAAGTGGTTAAACTTGAACCAAACTATAAACTATTAACATCAAGTAGATATTACCATTCCTGAGCCAATCAAATACTGAATTGTCTTCTCAATTTGCTTCATGTCCACTCTTCCAGAAAGATATAGGTACTTGTTCAGAAGGTCACCGTGTCTATTTTCTTCAGCAGTCCAAGCCCTTGTCCAACTAGCCCAAGAAGTAGTGCTTGCACCTGTCTCATCTCGAACACCATCAAGGGTGTTCAGCATTGTTTGATATGTAGGAAGGGCTTCCTCAGTGATCATGTCTCCAACCAAGCAAACCAAATAATCATCAGGAATCTCCTTTGAGCGTTCTCTCAGTTCCCTGACTTCGTCATAAAATCCCTCAAAAGAAGGATCAGGTAGAAAATCTTGTGGCTGCCAACATTTTTCAACAGGCTTCAAATGCACCAAAATATTACTTTCTGCCCAACCGTCCAACGACTTAAAAAGCTCAATCTTCTTGGGTGGCAATGAATGAGTGACTTGAATATGCAAATCACGAGGTGCAAAGGGTTGGTTTTGAGTCCCAGCTCTGAAGCCATTTAGCAAGAGCAGTAAGGAAATAACTATAAAACATGTGAAGTTATACTCATCAACATTCATAAACTACTTAAATGTGAGATATCAAATAGTTTGTTTTGGCAACCATTGGTCTGTGTTCAGCTACATGTTAACCGCGAGAATAAAATAGGTAACTATCATTACTTGAAAGATTACAGTACCAACAGTTTATATATTACAGTGCAACTTATCCAGGTGACAATAGCATTACTTGAAAGATTACCATGAGAAAGTAAAAATGGATGAGGATGCATAATTACTGCACAAGTAGGACTTTTTTTCTAAAGCAACCAGAAAAAGAAAACGCTATTTAAGTCGCAATTCCAATAAAAGGAGGTTGCATAACAGTTGCTACAAGAAAGACTTGATGTTTCTAGGAGTAGAAGGGACAAGAACCCGTACATGAATAACTGATCCAGTATTACTTTGCATTTTAGTTGCAGCAAGAAATATACTATTCACGTATTGATGGAAGTATGCAGATAATATGCTGACAATAAATCAACATCAAAATGCTATGCTCAGCATACATAGTCATCTGCGCAGCATTTCCATTATATATATGTAGGAAATTATGGATAATTCCCACGTCATGTGGGAACTTGAAGTACTGGATGAAACTTTTCAAGAATCTACCAAATTCAGATTATGGCTTAAACATTAAGTTTTAAGCATCCCAGTCAAATGAACAAAGAAACATGTGCATGAAGCAAGAAATTAAAGGCCAAATCAATTTTTTTTCCATTAAAAAGGGTTAAATCATGGGCACCCTAATCTAATAGATACTGTGTCAAACACAAAGCTACTTTGCATCTTTAGTTGCAGCAACAAATACAAAGTTCATTTACTGATGGAAATTGTGCTAAAAAGCAGGCCGACCATAAAACAACATTAAATTGCCAGGCCTAAAACCATAGTAATTTGCACAGAATCTATATTATATATGCATAGGAGATCATGGGTGATTCCCATGCCACATGGGAACTTCTACTAGATGGAAGTTTTCAAGAATCAACCAGTTTCAGATTACAAGATCAACTAAACGCAAGTTCTGAGAAACTCTGTTAGATGCACAAAGAAACAAGTGCATGAAGCAAGAAGAAAATAAAATTCAAAACATGGAGTCCCAAATTTAATTGTGCAAAACACAGTTTACACATCCTAGTGGGTGAAGATAGAAGAGAATTCTTTCATTAAGCTTAATTGTCCGACCATCCATGGACTTTAAATAAGTTACTAGCAGCAATGACTGCATCCATGCCCAATCCTAGAAATTCTTCGATCCATGGGTATTAGACATGGCAATTAAAAATTCTAAACAACTCTGAAAGTTTGCAAACATAGCTTGAAAATTTACACAATTGGAAGCTCATAAAAACGGGGAAATGGACATTTAATAGCAGTCTTGAGCAATCAACAAGAAACTGCAAGTCTCCTAAACATTCTCAAAACTGTAATTCCAGTACACATGGTCAAGCGTGGTCAAAACGCCAACGAAGGGGCACAAGGCAGGACAAATAACTCCATAGTTCTCAGCAATCAATAAGAACAGAAAAGATAGTGCATAAAAGAACGATAACTTTGGCATAAACAGCAAAGATAGTCGCGTATATTCAATCTCAAATCAAACAGAAACCACAGAGATATATTATCACTCGATATAAATCAAACAGATTAGAAAAACCGAGTTCATGATCGCGATCCACGAGAATTCCTCCGGAAAGAAAAAGGGAACAGCGAGTGAGAACTTGGAAAGGAAAAAATAGCAAATAATAAACTAAATAAATTCACGGCCACCTGTATCTACCCATATCAATTCATCCGAACCAGAGAAGAAATTCTAAAAGAAAGATCGAGAATCCCAAGGTAACCATTCATTTTAGAAGACAAACCCTAAGAAGGAAGCGAGCTCACTTGGTGACGGCGGAGGATCCATGTGCGGAGGCCATATAGGCTCCGCAAGATCTGGCATTCAACCTGCCATCAGAGCGAGAGAAGAAGAGCATTTGGGTATGAAATGCCACTAGAGATGCCATTGAAGACCTTCTTCCTTCTCCGCTTCCTCTATCCAACTTCCACCCTCTCTCGCTCTCTCTCTCGTTCGTCCCCCGCAAAGAAAGGGCAGGAACGCGGCGGTATTTAATAATAGCCAGGCGGGCAATATGATATTAAATCACCATTCTACCCTTCGAAGATCAACTCGAATACGTTTCAAGGTCGAATTGAAAACCGACCAAAAAAAGAGGAGCAAATTGTAACTTTACTTGGTCGGCAGAGTTTTTCCATTTATCCTACTTAATTTTTATAAATTATCTTTTACCCTCGATTTTCAGACATATACTAATTACCCCTACAATTAACACTATTAGGTAGATCAGTGCCAAAGGTGAATAAAGAAAGTTACTTTGCTTCTTTTTTTTTTTTATGGAAGAAAATTAAATGAGCGTACTCTTTTAAAGATTTTTTTTTTAAATCTTACTTAAGTGGCCCAACTTAAAATTATTTTTTACCAAATAATATTGCCTTGAAATTACTTCATACAAAATAGCACTATTTTTTTAAAATTTATTTTGTACAAATAATACTATTTTAGAATTGTTATGTATGGAATATAACATCATATTTCATTTATACCCAAAGTAAAGCGTTTTTTCAATCAAAATTAGATCAAAACTCTCAAAGATCAAGCTATTTTACAATTGTTTTGACTTTTATAACAATTACGAATAGTTATAAGGTGATATTATTTTGTAAGAAGAAGTTTTAAAGCGGAGCATAGGAGAGTATTTTAAAAATTAAATTATAGATGGAGTATTATTTTGATAAAATTTAAAAAAGAAATACTCTTTTAACTTTCCATCTTCTTTTAAAAAAATTATATTTTTAGAATATTCCTTAAAGTTTTAAAATTATTAAAAATGCCTCTTAAGGTTTTGTAACCATTGGACGAATGTAATTAACTTAAATATGCTCACGTAGGAAGTTAACCACGATGAATGTTTGACATGAGTATTATTATATTTTTATCACGTAGTGCATGAGCCATGCTAAAGTTTATGTAAACTATTCCTATTTGATTTGCTAGCTCATTAAGAGAAGGATGGGGATTGATCACCAAATTGGCCTTGCTAATGCATAGGCATCACTAGGAAGGGATTGTCAATCCTTTACTACAAACATCTTGAATATAATTATATTTCACAGTCCAATCCAATTAAGAAACCAAAATGATATTGTGAATAAAATCACACAAAAGAAAAAAAACAAGGCAAATCACTAACTCAACTATACTAGAACAAATTCACCAATCACCAGCTAAGCTTTGCTAAATTTTGGGAGACAGCTCCAAATTAGTCATATTGAAATGTAAATCCTGATCAGTAATTATATTATATCTTTGATTATATATTAATTTTCTCAAGATTAGTAACAAATTAGTTTATAATCTCCCAAGATAGGGTTATATGAACTGTTCGTAGCATATTGTGGATGTCCTCGAAATCACTTAATTAGATTGACCTGCCTCTGGACGGTCCAGATTTGCTTGGCATTTTACATATTCCTTAAATTGCTACCCTCCCTCCCTATAAAAGGGGAGATTAGCCCTTCGCATTTACCACAGGGTTAGCTAGCATTGTTACATTAAACTCTCCCTCCTCCTCCTCTTCCTCCTTCTCCTCCCTATCTAGCTCACTCCTTAACAATGGCACTCGTCACGTTCCTCTTCATCTTCGTCCTCATCCAAAATTGTGAAGCGGCTGGACACTGGTCTGATGGCCGACGAGAGCTCCACGATACCCCTGACCTGGCCACGGTCAGGGCCAATGGTCTGTGCGCAACGGTGGTAGAACCTCAGGGCTACGAATGCCAAGAATTTGAGGTATGCATACAAAATGCATCCCTCTTTCAATTTGTGTTTAAAAATATTTTGTTGCAGGTTAAAACGGAAGATGGATACTTATTAACCATGCACAGAATTCCACGAGGAAGAGGAAGAGGAAGAGATGGTCGTCCGGGAAGGCAACCTGTGCTATTGCAACATGGAGTCCTCATGGTGAGTTTGTTTCTCTTTTTTTGGGGTGGAATTGACTGATTAATTACGGTAATTATTCATAGGTAATTAAGTTTCATTAATTTGCGGTTTAAAAGTATAAAATTAGTTCTACATTTATTCGATATATATATATATATATAATCTGGGAAATGCCAATGGACTTAACATATAAAACCAGGAAATCAAGATTTCCTATGTTTATCTAAAATGTTAGCGTTACGGCCTCATTGAGTTTAACTTTTACTTTGAAAATAATGAAATCGAACGTTTCTTGGATAAATAATAAATTCCTTCGGCAGTAACAATTGAATAACAAATTCCAAGGCTGTGAAGAATCCTCCAAACTGCGAGTCAATTAATTGATTATTTGGCAGCATATTTAGGCCATAACAAGCCTGCCAAGGGATTTTTTTTTTCTCCCATTGTGATCATTATTAATATATTTATTTACTTTTTCCATTTTGACAAATTTGTTTCCTTACTTTTTTTATTGTGTTCCCTAATCTCCTGCCTCGAAAACACAACCTAATTCTTTTTTTTTTAA
>JBAMHZ010000002.1:5197189-5212936 GCA_037177395.1 Alpinia galanga | reverse complement strand
ATCAAAAGTTCAAGGGCACAGTGCCAAAAATACAAACAAATAAAGAAATGTGTCAATAACTTTCACACATTCAATTCCTGATAAAAGTAAACATACCAATCATGCGACACTTATGCCAAACAGGCAACACTTGTGCATATTAAAAAATGATAGCATGATGTCAACACTCCATGGCCCATAGCAAAACCAATGAAATCTACACTAGTGTTTCTAAACTACATTTGATGCACGTTTCTTATTAGCATGTTGGCTTGGTAAACTACTGTATAGTCCAATTCTATCTGTGTCTCAAAACAACAAAGCATGTATCTTAATACAATTCAATACTACCACTCTAATAATGTTGTGCTTTTCTCTACACAACCAACTACCATGTTAAATATAATTAACTACCAAAACTATTATATGATGCATTTCCAAATTGTTTCCTCTTCAATACCATGATTATTTACAAATTTAGTCATGCATAGCAACAAACCAGGTTACTATCCATGCAACATACATTACAAAAATCATTTTAAAGTATCACAGAGCATTTAACAAAAATCTCATGTCTTTGCCATGTACCATAGGCTAACTATTCATCAAACAATGTTCGTCAAATCAAGAAATGCTATACAAGGTATTTATCAACATGGTTTCTGCATCACAATACCTAAAGGATCCCAAATTGCACAGTAAAAAATTTCCCTTTGGCAGCATGTTTCAACAAGTGCCAAACTTACTTATCTATTTCAATTATTGGCTACTTGATTATGCCTAAAAAGTCTTGCTTGAACCACATGTTCACCAAATTCTCTAAGAAATTCTGCTTTTTTTTTGTCCTTTTGTGAATTCCCAACTCAAGCGAAACATCTCCAATTAACGAACATTCTCTTCCTTCCTGATACTAGAATCTCATTTTTAGTTAGTAATATAAATTGGGTAGCCAATATATTGACACTAAAAGTCATTCGATCTTCCGATTTATAAAATATATAACTAAGAACACAATTGGAAAACCACAGATAAATTTAGAAACATGAAAATTTTCCGCATTTGCCAAATAAAACGCAAACACAAGCCCTGCTCGAAAGAACTACTTAAAACAATACATAAATAAAGTCTCTTCTGAGATACACGATTGAAATACATAAATAAACTGATGTCATCGGGCTCCCAGGAGAGGCGATAAAATAATTGGGAAACAGCAACCGAGCGACTGAACAATAAACAAGGCTAGGTCTAGAATCAAACAAAAAACAATCTAGGCTAAAATTCTCACCTTGATAAGAAAAATCCAATCGAGAGAGGGTTTACCGTCCTCTCGCATATAGGGCGAGGGGGCAGGAAGCGACGAGAAAACGAGGAATACGAGCCCAAGAGTTGACACGCTTGGTGCGGTGTCGCTTGTCGTCACTTGTCAGCGCTGCATCATTGCGTGCACCACCCCATGGGAAGTGCACAAGCGGGAAGGCGGGCGTTTGCCATCGTGTCCTACCATCGTCCGTCCGTCTAGCGGAGCGGAGCCAACGGAGCGCGATAAGAGGAGTTAGGTGAGGTGGTTCGCATACAGCCACTAAAATATTAAATAAAATAGTATAAAGATAACATAGTATAAACCACGTTGAGATGGCCGAGTTGGTCTAAGGCGCCAGATTAAGGTTCTGGTCCGAAAGGGCGTGGGTTCAAATCCCACTCTCAACAAAACGGTTTTTTGAAAATTTTCAATCTAAAATCTAAAAAACCGGCCTGACACCAGTCGAACAGTTCGTACCACGACGTCAGGTCAAATTCGATACCAGCACGGACTGTACCGATCGGCCCGTCAGCCAGGACGGGCTGCATGCTCCTCGCTCTTCCGCGAGCGCGATGCTCGGCTCTCTTACAATTTTGCTTCAGCATCGAGCAGGTGAAACAGATCCACGCCCAGCTGATCGTAAACGCTCTCCTCGCCCAGCCGTCCACCGTCGCCAAACTGATCGAGCGCTACCACGCCGTGACCGGCGGGGATGGCCACGTTCGTCTCATCTTCCACCACCACCATTGCAGCTCTGCGTTAGTGTCCAACTCCATGCTCCGTTGCACCCGCCCAGAAGACGCTCTGTCCCTCTTCTCCAACCAAAACAAAAGCGGCCTCGTCACGCCTGATCGCCTCGCCTACACTTGCGCCCTCAGTTCATGCGCTCAATTGAACGCTCTTCTCGAAGGGATGCAAGTACAGGCGCGCATCGCCAAGTCTGGGTTCATGTCCGACGTCATCGTCAGCACCACTGCGGTCCACTTCTACGCGAGCTGTGGGGACATCGGGGCGGCGCGGCAAGTGTTCGACGAAATGACTACGAGAAATAGTGTGACTTGGAACGCTCTGATGACCGGCTTCTGCCTCAATGACCGCGCGGAGGAGGCGGTGTTCGTGTTCAATGAGATGCTGCGACATGGCTTGCGCATCTCAGAGAGGACAGCGGTCGTTTTGCTCTCCGCTTGTTCTCAGCATGGCGATCTGGCCTTAGGCAGCACGGCGCATGGGTACATCTACAAGACTGTCGCGCGTTTCGAAGATTGTGTGTTCACTGGCACTGGATTAGTGGACATGTACTGCAAATGCGGGTGCCTTACCAGTGCATCCAAAGTGTTCGACGATATGACTAGCAGAAACGTTTTGACATGGAGCGCGATGATAGGTGGGCTTGCCATCCACGGGGAGGGAAAGGCAGCACTGCGGCTGATGGAGGAGATGGTGAAGGCCGGCTTTTGGCCCAACGCAGCCACCTTCACTGGCTTGCTTTTCGCCTGCGTCCACCGCGGGCTAGTAGACGAGGGCCTCCGCCTGTTTGACTCCATGAAGAGCAGGTTCGACGTTGAACCGTGCATGAAACACTACGGTTGCATGGTGGACCTCCTTGGGCGAGCCGGGATGGTGAGGGAAGCGTATGAGTTCGCGAAGGCAATGCCGGTGGAGCCAGACATCGTTGTGTGGAGGGCTTTGCTGGGTGCATGCAGAATCCACGGCCATGAAGAACTCAGCGAAGAAGTTGGCAAGATTCTACTGCAGTGGAAGAAGAGATCGGCAAGGAGGGGAAGTGAGGGTTGCGAAGACTTCATTGCATTGTCAAACATGTATGCTTCAGCTGAGAGATGGGAGGATGTTTCAACAATTAGAAAGGAAATGAAAAAAAATACATCAGGAAATAGACCAGGCCAGAGTACAGTCTGAATCTGGTTACACATGTTCCTTCACGAAACTTTACATGTTTGGATTCACATAAACAGTTCCCACACTAATGCAACGGTGTTATTAGCATTTTTTTTTATAATCAAAATCATGTCATGCATTTAAACTGGTAAAGGGACTGCAACTACAAATCTGTAACAATTTGAGGGGCTGTAATACATGTAAAAATCATCTGCGCAATCTGGAATCCTCTATGAATCATCAGACTCAGACTCAGGTGGCTTTTCTCAATTGTACTGTAGAGAACACTGCTTATTAACAGTCCTCATCACAAAATCCAAACCATGACTTAGCAGATCTCATAAACACCTGTACAGTAGTAGAAGAGAAGAAGACAAATGAGAATAATCGAAGGAAAAATGTTGGGGGAAAATTTACAGGTACAGGTTCAATACAAGCAGCATGGTTGTCCCAGAATTGCAGTTAGTGCAAAGAAATTCGGAAACAAGCTTAGCTAACTAATTAACTAAAGAAAACTAATAAATTTATGGCTCCAATATTCATCGGCCTATCGTAAGCATTCTGGACAGATGTCCTTGAATCATGTTTTAGTGGATAGATGATCTTCGTTTATCCAACATAGCAGTAAAAGCCGAGTTGAAACAGACTACAGCAAAACCTGAAGGACTGGGCCTTAACTGAAGTTGTGCAGGCCACCAACTTAGCATGTTACATATAGCCAAATCAGTCTCTAACATCATCAACAAACCAGTTCACAGCTTAGTTGCCTTATCTTTCTTTGAATGAAATGAAAGACAGAAAATAGGTAAAATTCTTGCTGATGATGTATGAAATATCAACTTGCTAGAGTTACACGCCATGTGAAGGTGAAGCTGCTTGATCCCTCTAACTTTAGTTACCAAGACTTCTTTATTGCAACAGATTCATAAATAGGATAACTGTCACTGCAAATTGCACAAAGGCCCAATCAATTGACAACTTCTATCTGAATCCCTGACAATGATCATCCTTGGGGTCAAGCACGACTACCATCTGACCTCAGTTGGTAGCTCTAAAATCGCTATGTCATCTGACCATGTCATATGTTTGATGTAAACCTAATATATTAAAGGCTTGCAGTACTGATAAAAAAAGAAAGAGAAAATGTTAACTGCAATGGCTACAAAGGTTTAAAATCTTGTTCAGAGTTGGGGTTGCAAACCCCGATCAAAACAAGACAATTTGTGTCATTTTAGTCATGCCGGTCACTCCAATAAATAGAAAGAAGAGGAGCTTACCTGGATGCCATCGTTAGAATGCAAGGCCAAGCTGTTGAAGACAGTGACAAGCCATAGTGAGTGCTGCACTAGAATTCACACAAGAAAGGTGGTCGGCAATCACAAGGCAATGAGGAATTGAAGAACAAAGAATATTAGAGCATGAAATAAAATCTTGAGGAGATCACAGAACATGGATCAAAATCATGAGGAAATTGTGGTGCCAACAACAATTACAGAGAGCGATTCTCCTTGTGGGTAGAATTGTGATCCAAAACTACGAGGAGATGGAGAATGTAGTGTTGACAATGATTCCAATTGCGAGACTCATGAGCAGAACTGTAGCCCAGAAGTGTGAGGAGAATCGCGATCGTTACTGATAGGAGGAGGAGAGTCAGCGAGGAGGATGGATCACCAGTGTGGTGTTGGTGCCAATGCCATTCTGTGTCTCAATGCCATGCCAACCTTCAAGGCTTGAGATTCGAGGAAACTGAAAGGTGCCAATGCCACTCAATATCAATTTCAAGTCTCGACTCAGTAATATCTTATCCTGTTCTATTCATCATTGATCTTCATCTGCAATGTCACCATTCATGGAACTGAATGGTTCATAACTGTTTTCTGAGACTCAGTGGTACAAATATGTTTTCTATAGACTAGTGAGATTATGTTTTAGTTCCTGAGCGGATGATGTTAAGATCACTTCATAGTCCATAAATTTTCTGCAATGAATCTGCAAAGCATAGTTGGTACCCAAGTGGCATGTTGGGCTCACATAATAGAATAGATAAGGAAGGAAATAGTTAATTCTAGGAAATAAAATGCACAAGGACTAGACCCTAGAGTAGGAATTATTCATGATGTGCATTTGGTTGATGTAATGAAATCGACAAGGAAAGGATTCACTATTTCTATGGAATTAAATTGGTAAGAAATGGAAAAGAATGGTTATTCATTAGTTTGATTTATGAAATGGAATAAATGTTTCATTGGAATTCATATATTTGGCCTGTAGTTATGTTTGGATTGTAGGAATATTATAATAGATAGGAACCCATAATAAAATATCTGGACAAAGCATCAGATGAATAACAATAGTTGTGATCCTCTTACTAGATTGTTAGTTTAGTGTGGTCAAGCTAGGATAAGAATGAAGAATTATGTCATGAGGAAAAAGATCTCAATGTTATTTGCTATATGACAAAATTAAGAAAGAAAGATGTTGGACTGCATGCAGCAGAGATAATACTAAGTACCACTTCGAGTATATTTCAGAACCCTCATATTTTCAAGTTTCATTGTCTACTAGCTTTGTACAATGTTCTGAAACAGTAATCAAGAATTATAACTAAAATTCTTCAATCTTACCAAGAATTATAACTAAGTATTATTCTGAAACAGTAATACTAAGTACCAAGTGCTGTTGCAGAGCAGCTCTAGACTGGTTTAAAAAGTCAATTCCACACTAGGAACTTTAAGTTTCTGTAGGTCTCATTTGTTGTCAAGTTCCACAGTAGGAACTCTCAGTTTCTATAGGTTTCATTTGTTTTCTCTTTTTTCCTCTCTAGATTTCATTTATTGTCATGAGAAAGAAAAAAAAAATACAGTTCTTAGCTATAGGACCAAGTTAATAAAGAAAGAGTGTGCGCTATGAGAATAAGAGGTTATAGCAATACTTAGATTGTATCTCAGGTCCCTCATGCCTACAAGTTATATTTTTTGTTGGGCATCTAGGATGGTTTTAAAGTCGATTTCAAACTAGGACTTTCTGTTTATCTAGGTTGCATTCTTTTTTTATGCCTCTCTTACATCTAAGTGGCTTAGGATATACTTACTAAAAATGCATTCATCTAGTTCTCTTATATTCTTGCCTTCTATTTCTGTTAAATTTGCTTGAAAAACGACCATCAATGTTTTATTTTCCAAATCTTGGAGCCCCATCAACCGTTCTGGACCAAATTCTCAACAAATGAAAAAAAAATGCAAGATTGGGTATACACATGACAAATTGACAATATGTTCATTGACAATAAGCAAAATAAAGTGCATCTATGAAATATGCAATGAAAATAGTACTTAAAAACCTGATCATAGTAATCTAACTTTGGACTATCACAGCAAAACAGAGTTCTGTTTAATCTACTTTCCACGAGAATTGTTTTGGGCATTTACCCATCCAAGTTGCATATAAATTTTGTAATAATCTTGTTACATGAGAAATGAACATTTCACATAGTAAGGAGCTAAAGAAAGCAAACATAAAACAGCAGCATCTAATCCACTGATGCTACACTCCTTCTTTTCGACGCTTATTATTTCGAGGAAATTATTCTTAGTTTCTCTCCATCAGAAATTCATTTGAGAAATGTGAATCGAACAAGTCCAATAAAAGCAAGAGGAGAAAAAAACTGAATTCAAAGAAAAGAAGAAAACAGTTGAATCGTTTACCCGTCACTTATTCTCCATCAAGCTCAAAATAAGCTTCAACAATTCTCCCCTCAGATTGTTAACAGCAACCGCAGCCACTTCCTTGTCAACGGCAGTGAACCACCTCTCATCCCTCTTCGTGCACCCCCTTCCGCCGGCCACAAACCAATTGCATACCACCTCGGCAATCGCTAGAACATACAGCCCACAGTCGTACCCGTTGGTCTGCTGCGGAGTGAAACCCTCGACAAACTGAGGGGGTTCGCCAGCACCGACAAATCCACTAACGGCGCGGAAGAGCCGTTGTGCATGCCAGAGGTTCATGCCGGAGCAACTGTCGTGGTGCACGAACTCGCTGGTCTCCCGGAAGTAGACGAGAAGGCTCCAATGCGAACCGCCCTCAGCGGCGGCGACGTCGAGGTTGTCGTTCACGGTGAAGAGTACGAGGGAGCGATCGGAGAGGCGGAGGGGATCGGCGGACTCGCGGAGGGATTGGGAGTCAGAGCAGTTGGCGAGCCAGAAGGAAATGGAAGGTGGGACGAGGAGGATGGCTTCGGAGGAGGCGGAGGAGGAAGCGAGGTGGGCGAAGTAGAACTCGATGAGGCGGTCGTTGAGGTAATGGGGGCCGCGGAGGATACCGAGGTCAGATCGGCGGAGGACGACGTCGTGGTAGCTCAGAATCTGGTCGTCGCCGTCCTTGTTCCTGGAAGCCATGAAATGGTTTCGGCAGGGGCTGGGTAGACTTACCGATGACTACTGACGGAGGAAATCTTCGGCTACAAGGTTGACTTTCTTTAGGTACGGCGCGATGACCTTTTAGGGAAAATGTTGCAAGAGCATCTCATCTTAATTTTTATATCAAAAATATTTTTATTTTAGTTTAGTTATAGCAACCGCTGGGTCACAGCATATTAAAATAAATCGATTTAATTAAATTTAAAATACCATATATGCAGAATATTTTTATATAATTTTTTTTACTTACTTAAAATTATTTAAATTTAATTATAATTATTATAATATTTTGACTAAATTAAAGTATTTTTATAAAGAATTTTTTAATAAATATAATATTTTAAGTTAAATTGAACTAAAAATAATAATTTATTTTAACATTTTATAATAGTTATTCTTAGGTATTAGAATATGCATATTTTCAGTACGAAAAATACAATAAATTAGACCTAGAAAGAAAACTCAAAATCTAATTTAATGTAAAGCTTCAAGTGGCTTGATCTCGAGAATTAATCAGGTCAAAAATTCCAATAAAAAAAAACAAAACACACTCGTTATTATCCACAATGTGCAAATTTATCAATCATAATTAGCCATAATTTGGCTACTTCTAAATCCCCTCCAGTCTTTGTATACCATATTGCTCAAATGTCAGGTACTTCAATGATTTACAGCATTTCCCAACGCATTCTCTTTAGCTCAATAATCTGGGGAACAAAAACAAAGCGCCCAACATGTATTTTCCAACATATATGGAAAGCTATTAAATAATTCTTCGAATTACAAAATCGATTTGAAACCAACTGGAAACAAAATAGGTTAAAGTTCGATACATCAAGTGAACTAGAATGAAAAATGTAGCTATCAAAAATGAGCAAAAGCCAACTAGTTTATTGGCACTCCTTTGCTCTGCTTGTTAGTTAGCTGTCCCGTGATTTGTGGAGGTTTTCAGATTCTAGGTGTGAACGATGCACAAGTTGAAGATCAAAGCTAGTGTGTCAAACTTTAGCTTTGGTGTTAACCCAATACCCCGGAACCATATTAATTAACAAAAGCTAGGGTAATCATCTGTTACGCTTCTTTGCTTCGCTGTAAAGAATAACACCAATTACTGTAATAGTGTAGCCAAGCATCCCAGTTATTGTCACGGGATTTTTGAATATTAAGATGGAGACAACCACTGCAACAGCGCCTTTTGCATTTCCAAGAACCTAAAATCACCAAAAGATAGGATTTATTAGTTGCTGGATCACACAATAAGCGAAGTGTAAATAGGTAGAACAAAAAGAAAACTAGAATGCGGAGTGTGGTACATTCTTGGTTTCCAATGAAATGACTTCACATTTTAGTTGGGACTTCATGATAATTTAGACAGTTAAGGACCTTGAGTAAGCTTAAGATTATTAAATGATCATAATTTTTGAAGAACAAACCAGGTAGTTAATTTCTTGAAGGAGCACAGGACCATCTATTCTTGTGAATTTTAAGTTGAACTTGAATAATTCTTTATCAAACAGAAGAATGACTCAAAATTTTGTTATTTCAACTAAATAAAATGAACTAGCTCATGCAATATATGAATAGTTTGAGATTCAAGCATAACAATGTGAATGCCTTTCTTTAAATTTGGATTCTCTAAAGACTCGGATGGGACAAAAAAAAGTTGCATGGTGCATCAACACACCTGGAGTGTCAAAGCGCTTGTATGCTTGGTCACTAGAAAGTTGGTCAGATTCACGAAATAGGCTAGAGAAGAATTAAACACCAGGTACCATATAATCTTGATATCTTCTTTAGCAAGTGCGACTGTGATACCAATCACATTTTCCTCCATAATCATTGTAGCAGGGAGTAAGAGAACAACTGCTATTGGAGCCATATATAGGAGAAGATTCATAGAATTCAGTTTCTCCCTGAAAAATGAAATAAAAATACAAACATAGACAAGATATAAATTTTTGTTACTATTGCAATGAAAAAGAAAACAGTATTGCATTGACCAACTAAAAAGGATGACTCAGGGAAGCTTGGTTGCCTGCAACTAGCTTAATGACATTGAAGGCAATTGTTGACATAAAAAATAACTGTTGCGGATATGTTCTTTTAATGCATTCAACACAATGCTATAGGCAATAGTTCTTCAAATACTACAAAGGGAAGTGCATCATTATAATTCCAGGTAAGAAAAATATAACTTATGTAAAAAAATATGATATTTGATACTCACACTTTAAGCTGTTTAAAAATAGTTTTAATCATTTCAATTTAATATAAAACTTGTTTGTTATGGTGTAAAAAATTATTTGTTTGAAAAACAATAGAATACATCATTATTAATTCATACCACACTTTCAAAAAATTAACTTTAAAAAAAGAACTTTTCTACATTATTTTATTTTTTTTGTTAATATTATATTAGTTATTTGGTATCTTCATTTTTTTTATCAATAAAATCATGAAATTATTCTATGTAATTTAATTAAAATCTTTGGTATATATTTTTGCTATTATTTAAAATTTTATAAGAATGACAAATATTGAAAAATATGTAAGTTCACACACAGAGATACATCCATACACATTCATTATCATAATGTTATGTAATTGTATATTTAATATTTTCTATTTTTTGTTACATATGTGTTGCATCAAAATATTACTTGTAGGAGCAAATATTAAGAGCAACCATTTTAAACACATATGTACATACACAAACATACATTCATTATCATAATCTATATCTAATTATATATTTAATATTTCTATTTTGTATTACATATTGTTGCATTGTGAGATTACTTGTAGCGGCAAATATTAAGAGCGACCACTTCAAATCTTTGTTGCATTTTATTGCCTAATTCTAGATACATGTGCAACTTAAGGCCATTTGTAGCAAACCAAACAATCCCTTGATCAAAATTTTGGTCCACTCTCATGAAATGGAAGTATGAGGCTCTGACATGCAGATTAAATTATGCTGAACAAAGATTATATAATTGGTGCATGGAACAAAAAAAATATCGGTACCCTCAGAAGATATAATTGGTGCATGGAACTAAAATAATGTCAGTACCCCTCAGAAGACAGAAGTATCCCCTGCAATACTGTCTTGAGTGCTCTTGCAGCAGTTGCACCTATACACATGATAAAACCAAACAAATGGAAACTCGGTTCCCCCTGCAATGCCAAATGTAAATACAATCACTTAAGAACCTGACATTGATGAACAATAAGAGTTACAGCTCGATCTAGAAAATAACATTAAAAAACACAGTCTAGGAAACTTTCAATCTGGAGTTGAGTGCAAATAATAATTGATGCTACCCACATCCACAATTATGGATGAAATGGCTCGAGATTTCTAAAACCACTCAGTTTTGGTGGTACTGCCACTTAAGTAGGTCTGGATAGAAAATAATCACATTGGATAATATAGATGGTGAAACTTGCAGGTATATGTCCAAAGTGTCTCATAATAGTGCATTTATATAGGAAAAGATTAATAAAGTTTGGGAATAGATTAATAATCATTTTCAACTGACTCTGTATCTTGTTATATGCCAGGTTTTGCATAAAAGATTGTTGCACCTTGCTTAGTAAGGCACTTACTAAATCAATAGATATGATACACTAAATAGTTTATATTTGTGAGTCCCATATGAGCAGAGACACCTTTTCAAAAATTCAAAATTCATACAACCATCATATTACCATCTTTCTAATGACACCTATCCAATTTTCTTCCACAATTTTCATCCTCAACAAATTCACACCAGGATAATAAATAAGATACAAACTTAGGTTAACAAAAATAAATTTGTTTTTATGTAAAGCCTACTGCCTGATTTAGTTCTTCTTAGATGTGCACATTAGCAACTTAAGGTTTTTGGTTCCTAGTTGAGTGTGTCATAGTCAAGGTTGTGTTTATTGGGTTGCATTTAGCAATCATCAAAAGCACATCAATGTATTCCAAGCAAACAATACACCTCCCATTTAAGAAATGCACCATAAAAATAACTTTTTTCATTGTGTCATACAATCCATAAGCTCTAAACTGTTCGAGTATAGCATAACAAGGAAGAGTCAGCAGACAAAAAAGGGAAAGATAAATGCTATGCAAAATCAAACAAAAAAATGCTGGAAAAGGTGCTTGTACAAGATATACAGGTAAGGCAACAAGAATTATGAAGCTAGGTTATTCTAAGCTGAAACAAGAATATTCCATAACTAAAAATAACACTTTATCTAAAATGGCTGGTTATTTCCTAGATGGTCACTATGAGTTTTTCCGCATCAGGTACAAAAGAATATTGTCTAACAGACAAATATATATATCTAGCATCTTCCGGCCTTGTCCAATTGTTTACAGGTCTATGAAAAAAAGAAACCAAAAACACACGTCTAACCCATGATCTGGAGGGGATAAGTGCATAAGTTCCCTGCCAACTCAATCTTTTCCTTGTTTTTCTAGGATTTCAGACCAAATTCCCCATCAATTACAAACGCAAAACAAATGGTGATCCTCCTAGTACGGGAAAAGGCTGGATTTTAAAACCAAGGAGGAAGAAAGATCGTATCTCACTTACCCCGCTGGCGATGACGACGCCTGCGACAACCGGAATGAGGGTGACATAGGTAATCCAAGCCTCCCGCTTAACGGTCATGACATAGGCGAACACGGCGGTGAAGAAGGGCGTGGTGGCGCCGACTGCCTGGTTAAACGAGACAGGTAAGTACTTCAGCGAGACGTTTCCACTGACGACGGAGCCGCAGAAGACGAGGCTGAGCGCGGCGATCTTGAGGAACTGCAGCCGCGAGCGCACGGTCTGCAATGGCACCACGCGGACCCAGGTGATGGCGACGTAGCTGAACAGCGAGCAGGCAGTCATGTGGCACATTGTGAGGAAGATGGGGTACTTGAAGCCGTAGTTGCTGAGGAGGTATTTGTTGAGCAGGAGCACGCCGATGTTGGAGGCATACCACGAGGACACCAGACCGAAGGTGAAGAGTCTTCCGGTCACCTCCGGGGGCGACCAATTTCCCTTTCCGCTCATCTTCCCCTCCTCCTCGGTGCCTCCACCTCCTCTTTGGCTGCGATCGATCGAAATGGCGGAAGCTTCCGGCGATAGGCCCCACCAGGGCTCGATCCGTTATGAGAAACGGTAGGAATTGGAAGAAATGGTAGGGGAAATGATGAGAGAGAGAGAGCTCAAAAGGAGAAGGCGGAGGAGCATCGAATCAATCGGGGAAGATCGGAAGTGGAGGGGTAGGAGAACGCCCACGCTCTCTCTCTCTCTCTCTCTCTCTCTCTCTCCCTCTCTCATGCGTTACGGGAATATGACATTTGTTTAAATTTAAATTTACTTTTAGACGATTTATCGAAACTTGTGGCTTGTCCCTGATTTTTTTTTGTTTTACATTTTACCGAAAAGCTCTCATTTTTTTCATTGTTTTATCAACAAACACCCCTTTCTGTCTCCTTTTCTTCTTCTTTTTTCCATTTCAAAATTTCCCTCCACTCAATGCATGAGTCGCAGTGTGAGGGTGTGTTAGTTTCGACACATTTAAGAAGTGAGTATTTTTAAAGAAATAAAACGCCCACACAATAATTATGTTCTCATAGATTAATCTCGAAATTAACTTGAGGACCATGAAATTTTGTTTAGGTGAAGAGTAAAGAGTTTAGGCATATATATGCAATGTTAAATTTAGCGATGAAAGAATTAAATTTGGAGGGCTTTCAATTAAGGATTAAAAATTTTACATTTGGCGCATTGTATGACCTGATAGAAAAGGTGTAGCATGAGGAAGGTGGCAGCGGAACGCCCAGGGGTAGGGGAAATATACCAAGATAAATGGAAGAGGTTGACACTCAAGTAGGTAGGCAGTGGACAAGATACCTTGATGATGGGAAGGACCAGCTAGGTTAACTTATGATAGAAGGATTTTTCCCACTCTAATGCAGAGAGAATCTGAGGTTTTACAATTTACTCTACTGCAGAGAGAAACTGAGGTTTTACAATTTGCTGGCCAACGTGAATCGGCCAATAGTAACAACCCGCGCGATCGGACTGAATCTAGTGAGTTGGGTCGCCAGAAGACTCAGTACTCGCCCACTCCAAATCGCCAACTCTGTAAGCTGCATCATAACTCAGCAATTTTTACTCAAACAATATGAATAGTCAAAGGAGAGAAACATGATAACACGGAGCAGCAATGGGCACAAACAAGCAAAATAATGGTAATATGAAGAAAAAAGAAATATTTTCATTATATGTGGATTCATATGGTGCCGAATTTGAACAGCTTGTGAGAGCAAATGGCGGCCTCAAATTCAACATAATCTACATTTCTATTTGACTAAAAAAAAATTAGAAACAAAATCCTTGAGCACATTTGACTATGCAGCTAATTTGTATCTTTCTGGCGAGATTTCTTGGCTTGTCAGATGGCAAAGAACGTCCACGCTGTCAAGGCTATCGAAACCAACAGCTTGTGGAAAATTACACTTATGAGGTGTCAAAATCTCAAGTGTCTTATGCTCTGCTATTTCTCTTATCTTGCCACTGCTATAGAAAATTTAATACGGCTCCATTTCGTCTATCAAACTTTCAAGAACTTGTCAGTGAAGCAAAGATTTCATCTTGCATCACCTATCAATCCTCCTCATCTGCAAGTACCTTAAAGGAGAAAGGCTTGAATTTGTAGCCATCGCCATGGTAGAACTTGCCCATGAATTCAACCCAATGAAGACGTAAAGCATGAAGGAATGCACTAAGGGTTTCCATCATTAGCAAAATGAATGCTGTCGCAAAAGCAAAGACAGCAAGACCTGCTATCCGGATGATTATACTATCATACCTGTGCAATGGCAGGTAAATCTGTCATATAATTGCAATGGAAGAATTTGACAAATTTTTTGCAGTGTGCATTGACAAAATTGTAGAATATACAACAATATTATATGGTGTACGAGAATCATTGAAGCAAACCATGCTGAAACTTAATAGGAGCAATATAATTTGTCGTTGCATCAATTTTTATGATAAAGGTTGCTAAAGGAGGAACTGATAGATGAATTATTAAAGTTTGTTCACTTACCCCCATGCAAGTAGTAGTAGTTTCTCATAGAAAACAGTTGACAATTCTGAGTGTGCTAAGCTGAATGCCAATAGAAACCAGTAAAGTCAGTAAAACAGCCATTGGTAAAATTTAACCCGGTCCAATATGACACATACCTAAGTGCCCAAAGGCGGAGGTATGAGGCTGTGTTGGAGACTGCACCTAGAACAAACTCAATAGAATGAATCATCTGATGAACAAATACCTCACTGAAATTGAAATCTTCGTGATGCTGATGCCTTGCAGAATCTGGTTCAAGATCAAGATCCATTTCAGATGTCCCAAGAAAGCCATAGGTCCGGCCTTGGAATCGCTATTCAAGGACATCATACACAATGTAAATAGCTGCTTTGGATACTCTCTAAAGCATATTTCTTCTCAAATTATAGCTAATGCTTAACTCTCAAGAGTTAAGACTCATGAGAAATGTAAAAAGTTGTATCAAGTTAAATAGAAACAGGGCTGCAATTTCTTGAAAATGAAATATAGCTTCTACAAGCTTACTACAGATATACTCCAAAACTAATCAAACTAAAAAAAATACTAGTCAGCTCAATGAGATTGTGAATTCAACAAACTGAAAGTAGATTTATTCAGATGTCATTACAGGGAAAAAAAAAACAAATGAATCTAGCAATGGAGTCAGTTTCATAGTGACTTTTCTTGAACATGCAAAACTACTTTTCTCAAAGATCATCCAAAAATGGAGGCAGTAAGCATAAAAACTAAAATGCTACCTCCGTGTGTTGTTTCTTCAAGATAAATGGTTTTGGGAAAAGCATCCAAGGAACTGCCACAAAGGCTAAAATCAATAATAACATCTGCATACAGAATCAAGCAAACTTAAATGTGTAGAGCACACAAAAACATGACCATCTTTCTGTAAAGAAGATGAACACAACAAATGACCTGCAATTCTTTCTGGCCCCAAAACAATTGATTCTCTCCAAGATCTCCAAATGGATCAAGGAACATATAAATCATTACGTGATACAAATCAGCTTGAGATCCTGTGCACCATTTGATGACAAT
>JBAMHZ010000002.1:5166392-5187188 GCA_037177395.1 Alpinia galanga | reverse complement strand
GTTTTTGCTCTCAATACTTTTGAATTAGTTGTTTGAGAAAATGTATAGCTTCTATTGTCGACCTTCCAGGTATGAACCCAAATTGATTTTCAATAATCGTAGTCTCCTTCCTTAATGTTTTTTCTATTATTTATTTTCTAAAATTTCATGGTATGATTCATTAGTTTAATATCCCTAAAATTTGTACAATTTTGTACGTCCTCCTTTTCTTATATAAGAGAATTAGTGTATTTACCCTCTATTAATTAGATTTTTTTATTTTCAATATCATGTTAAATAATTTTATAAGTCATTTAATACCTTATTTCCCTAAGTACGTCTATACCTCTATCAGAATATCATCTGGTCCAATGGCTTGTAGCGATTATAAATTGATGGAAGCCAGCAAATGGCAAATGTAGCACAAATGTCCACATGACATATTGTGATAGATGAGAAGTGTGAACTGAGTTTTATTTTTTTTTAGAACTATTCAGATTCTCCAATATATATTGACATTTAATTTTTTGAATTCATCTGATGGAATAAGATTTGGTTGTTGTTGTATTTGATTTGCAAGAAATCAGGCCAAGAGATTGGTTTGCTGACAGATATTACATCCATATCAAGTCCTGAGTAAATTATAGTGTACTCATGCAGCACGTCCTGATTAATGCAGAGCCACACGTTATCTATGCCATGGAATCACTAGAGCACTGAGCCTTGTCTATATTGTTACCCATCATGTCATATCCATGCAACAATGTCAATTGATTCCTCGTTTATATTGGCATGTAAACTACTAGGTTATCATCACCTAGATTATGTTTACCTGGAAGGGGACTAGCTTTAGTGAAAGAAGGGAGGGAAAGGCATGTATAAAATGTCTACTTTTGTTGTTTACTTTGAAGGGAAGTTGAGACTGGACAAATTCACTAGGGAGCCAAAACACCATCAAACACTTGGGAAGTGGTGGAAGGAAGGAAAGAAGATGGGTATGAGGAAAGGACTGGAGGGTAATTTGGGCAGTCATTGATCACATCGCCATCTGCTGGTTCAAATGTCGTGACCAACATCTTGGCTGGAGGTACATCCATGGTCCAACCACTCAATATTGCCATCGTTGCTTTGATGTGCAACGTCATCCTCATTGGCAAGACAACACACCAACAACTACCCATTCCTTTCTTCAAAGTAGGGCTCACATGTGCCATGGAGGAGGGTTGAGATCAATTGAGAATGATACAAAGGATTCTGAAATTGATGTTGTGGTCATGGTGCTGTGATTTTGAAGGTTTTTTGTTTTTTTTTTGACAAACTCAAGGATATTATGTCAGCAAGTTTTTAGCATGCAACTCATCTGTTTTGCCCACCTGATCCACACAGCTAGATTAGTTTATTGGTCCATTTGGTCCAACTAGCTTGTATGTTCCATTCGTCTCACCTGGTTTGTAGAGCTCACCTAGCCCTTTGACCTACACAATTTGGCCTGCATCTGTCAGTTTGACCCATTTAGTGCTCTTCTTAAAATTCACCATGCTAGCTTTACTCATTCAACCACTTGCTTCCTGTTTAGCTTCATTTCATTTGAAAATGATAATTAAGAGAAGTGGCATGAAGCACTCCACTCCTAAACTATAGAATGTGTAAAATGGAATGCCTCATTTTGTTGAATTAGTTCATCCTAAATTGTCAATTCAAATACTTGAATGAAATATAGAGGGAATGAACCATTCTCATTACTTCTGTCCTTAAATCTCACTAAAAACATATCTATAAGATTCATTTTCTAGAGCCTATTGTAGCTTTAAAGCTTAGGAATATTATTATCCATTTGCTTGAGCTCAGTAGATATCTAGTAAAGAAGAATTAGTCTTCTTTTTTTCTTCTTTACTGTGTCAAATTCCAAATCATTGTCATGCAAAAGAGATTTAGTGATCAGAATTTGTTATCAACATAGTGTACCAATATTAATTCAAAAATTCATTTGGGTATGCATCTTCATATTGTGGGTCATCTGGTTCTAATCAGCTTCTTGATTTGACATTTCAGTTTACTTCCATCTGCGGCTGTTTTATTGTAAATAGGTTTTATTCTCTGTATTCTAATTCAGATTCTCTAACAATCTCTCTACTAGTGCAGCAATTTCAGCTATTATTTTCTTCAGGCAGTGGTTGTTGTGTTCTCAGGTACAAGTTTGTTTTGTAACCCAGAATTCAATGGTATACTAACATTTTATAATGGTCACTGATTTTATGTTATTAATAAAAAACTTCACATGTTTTCTTTTGTTTTATTTGTAACCATGCAGAGGGGACTATTTCCAAACCTCTTGATGTTTCTTATCAGGTTAGTATGTTCTGAATTGATATGCTTCGATTATATCAATTGTGTTCTTCACTGGCAAGTGAAGAAAACTTTGTATTAAAAAACAGAGATTACCTGATAACTTACCTGGTAACATTGATACGGCAAACTATCTTAGGTAGATCCACTATTTAAAATGTTCACTGCTGTCTCTTACAGTCTCAAGCATTATAGACCTGGATAGAATATAGATGCACAGTCTGATTCTTGATTGGGCAAATTATTGGATGTGTATGCTGTAGACTGAACTGTATTCTCTACAAAGTATACATCCCTTGTCAGGTTCTTCCGAGGGCAATGTTCCTTTTGTCATTTTGTGTGTGCGTGCGCGCGTGCTTGTGTGTTTAGATCTTTCTTGTTCTGTGTCTTTATAGTTTATACAGTGGGAGGACAACCCACTGGGTCGAACTGCTAATACAAATTTTCGTGTTATGTACCCTGGGCATTCCGTGGTATGTGTCTTTAAAAGTAATATACTTCAGGCTTCACCCAACATGGTATTTGGGATTCGATAGCAACTTGTAACAGTGGTCATATTAGAGCTATATGGTGCAGTCCAGTGCATTTCCAAGTGTAGCAAAGATATTGATTCCAATTGATGTCCTATTGGTTGCTAGCATGGTTTTAAATAGTGCTAATCACTAATTAGTGTGCACACGGAGGATCATCTTCAGGGATCGCTGATATGGAATTTTCAGGTTTTGCACTGGAATCAGACCTTAGACATTTGGTAGCAATTTGTTTTCTTACATTTTAGTTTGGAACATGTATTATGAAACTTCTTTCTTTCCAGTTGAAGATATTCGCCCAAATTGGTCACTAGCTAGTAATTTTCTGCTCCCTGTACCTATGCATAATCATTGTTTTTTGTGGGTATGAACATACTAAAAAGGACATGGTTTTTGTTATTTTTTATGTTACCTGCAGAATTTACTCAATATGACTCTGTAAGATTTCCTTTCCTCTTGCGCATCTGTTCTTGTAGTCTGCTTTACAATAAAAATGTCTTTGGTCCAAACCACCTTGCTTTGTCGAACAGTGGTGCGATGCTGGGTTTCTATATCTATAGAATTGCAATCGACCGTTACAACAAGGGTGATAATGTGGAGCAGAGCTCAGAGAATTAGTGGCCATTATGTAGGTCTGGTTAGCTAAACCTTCCTACACAAGTTTACATACTGAACCTTGCTAATTAACATTATTTTTCATTATAATATCACAAAATTGATTGATATAATCCAATGCTCTGAAAGGCCTAATCTATAGTCTTCTTTGATGAAGGATACATTGAATAAGCGGAGACAATCCTGAAAGAGAGTAGCTGCTTTCTCAATCTGCCATTGCCCCTTTTTTTTTCCTTGTGCCATGTCATCGGTCGCATTGATGTTGCTAGTATCAGGCCAAGTTATAAAAGCTTCTGAAATTTCGTCAAGTCTAAGGATTTGCTTTATAAAAGCTACTGAAATTTTGCCAAGTTGAAGGATTTGCTTTAGAAAAGCTTCTGAAATTTTGGTTTTAAGATGCTTATATTTCCTTTGTCTTTTACCATGTAAGTTTTGAGCATGTAACTTTCTCTAAGTGCCGTTAAAAATGTCATAATGATCTTAATTCGGAGTATTTGTTTCACAAATACATATATACGTAAGATAAAGCAGTTTAGATTAATGAATGTTGGAAGAGGATGTTGTCTTTCATTAATTGCGAACTCGGCGTTTGTTTTATCATTTCTTGAATGTGAATTGGTCACGATATGAGATTAGCAGTTCAAACAACATCGATGTTGTGTTGGAACACAGCAGGAGCAATTTAGTAGCATCGTTGCCTAGATCAAACACTGGCAATGGTGGATAATTTGTATAATAAGAAGCTAATTCCCATGCTAGCTACTGTCCCAATACAGTTCTTTCCCAATGTTTTCCGACGTATAATTTGCAATGCACCAGAGAAGCTTGTGTGCTGCTGATACTCTAAAAACGTAAATGTATAATTTGGGAGGCTACGAACCTGAGATGGGACTGTTAAACCTACGATTGAAATGGTTAACAACTAGTTAATTCCACTGTGCATCTGAATTGAGCTGTGAATTATTTGCACAATTTATTCTTCCAAAGAAACCTAACACAGTTAGAAAATACTTGCATCGACATCTAACAAATCGATAACACAAGTATTGTAATAATCAGCTCAAACAATCAATAATCCATTTACATTGCCATCACTGATCAGGTTTGTCAAATTATACAATCTCCAAACTCGTGTCTCAAGATGTACAACCTCAGTTCAAGAATCCAAATTAAACTGGCAGCTCAAGTTCTGCACACACTGCTTTAGATTTCGATTCTCTGCGCTATTTCATTTCTGGAGGACGAGGAATTCCAGCTCTGACATTGCCGTGGTACGAGGAATTAATTCCTCTTTGCCCAGTCGATTCCATCCTCTCATGTCCTTTGTCAGCCTCTCCACCTGCAAGCAAAAGATCGCTGGAGGAATCATACTGCATGAGGCGATGAAGCCGCGGGGTCAAATTTCCGCTGGCCACGCCCCTTCCTCCTCCAGAATCCAGTTCATCATCTGCTTCGGTGGGTGCGGGATCCACCTCTGGAAAACTCCCATCTTTTGCGGGGAATGGAAGATCAAGAACTGCGTTGCAGCCAGCGCACCTCAACTTGTACAATCTTCTTCTCCTCGTCGAGAGGAAATCCGCCGGCAGTTGGAGCAGCTTGGTGCAGTTGCCACAGATGACGAAGGGCGCAGCCCCTGAGACGGGTCGACAGTGGTGCATTGGCCTCTTCCTGATCGGATCAGGCTTGCGCCTACTCCCTGAACTCCAAGAGTTCGCCGCTGATGCAAAATTTTGCGGATCGGGATCATTGAGTTTGGGCCTAATCTGGCGCACCTGTTGGGATTGCATGCCACGAGTGATGACTCTTGAGTTTCTCCCTTCGCTAGCAACAGAAATCTCTCTCCCTTCGTCAATCTTCAGCAAGAGTGCTGCCACTTTGCCATGCAGCTCACCGCTGGATGAGCCTTTAGACAACGCCCGCCAGTCCTCCGCCGTCATTTGGAACTCATCGGCGTCAAAAGATGAGTCTTTAGGCAATCCCGACCAGTTCTCCGCAGTAACTTGGAACTCATCAGTGCCAAAAGATGAACCTTTCGATGATGAAGCACGATCTCTTGCTGAATTAAACGTTGTCATCGCTGGCAAAGATGAAGCAGCAGACCGAACTGAACCAGAATGGAGCTTTAGATCACTGTTTGAAGCAGCTTTAACAGTCCTTCGAGATTTTGGGTATTTTCGTTCGGCGGACTGCACGCTCTGTGCCTCGTCTGAGGAAGAGATGCTGCTACCATCATAGTATGCATGACGAATCCCTTCGTAACGAATTCCTTCATACTGTAATCTCTCTGCCATGTCTTCCTCTGAACCAACGCTGCGAGCAGCAACGCGAGGAGTCTGTTCCTCTGCACTAGTCAGCTTTACAGGTTCGTTCTCATCCTGGTCAACGGTTTCTTCAACAAAGTCAACTTGCTGATTTCTGTCCTCGGTGTGAGGATGATCATCAAGGTTTGAAGTAGGTGAGGGGTTTTCTTTTGGTTTGTTCGCCAATTTAGGGCGCCGCCTAGTGGAGGCAGAAGGGCTTGAGAACGACTCAGAATCTGAGAAGCCAACGTCTGATTGACTCTCAGGCTGTGAAGATTCAGTGACCAACTTTTCTTCTGTCGAATCACTATGATTCTTCGCTGCGCCACAAGAATTGCACCCAACGTCAGACTGAATTCTCGTAAAAATAGTCCAAAATCGAGTTCAACGACACGATTTAAGTCTACATTTTGTACAAGAAAAAACTTGCAGAGCATACCGCGGAGAGCAATACCGCATCCACCGCACTGGTAGACGGGAACATTGGGATACTCCACGAGGAACTTCTGACATTTTGGGCATCTGACAAGCCTGGCCATGGTTTTCAGCAACAGGATTTCTTCAAGGTGATCGTATTTCAATCCATCCTTTCTTTGAACACTCTCTGTGCTTGATCTGAAACGAGTATTCTTAGTATGTATTAAGAAAGGGGAAAAAATAAATAAATTTTGATGAAGAAGTATGAAAACAGCAATCTAAATGGAAAATTTCTTAAGGTTGAAAAGGAATATCCGACAAGCTCTTTCTGAATCAAATTAAAATGAAGAACAAAAATAAGATTTCTGTACCAGACCAATACTTGGTGCATCAAAATAGTAATATGTTGGATCAAACCTTAAAACAAAAGGAAAAAAAAAAACAACTAAAAAATTTATGCACAGCATAAAAAAAAAATGAAGAACAAAGCTTTACTCGAGGACATAAAAAATAACAGAAAATAGAAACGAAAAGAAGAAAATTAACCTCTGCAGAGTGGGGCTGCTTCTATTTCCTCATGGCAAGTTGGCTAGTGCAGGAAGTCGAGAAGCTCCTCTCTCTCTCTCTCTCTCTCTCTCCCTCTCTTTCTTGATGAAGGAAGAGGGTGTGAGGAAGTTTCATCAACAAAAAAGAGGGCGTGAGGAAGAAAGAAGGAAAGAAAGAGACGGGAATTGAAGTCCAGGCCTTCTCTCTGAAAAACTACGAATCTCCCCGCGTTGACACTTCAATTATTTTTCTTTTTTCTTTTGTACTTGTGGAAAAATGGCCCTCTCAGTCAATTCCTTTGTTTACAAGAAATGATACAAAAATTGGTAAATTTCTTAAATTCTAAATTCAAAAGAAATATATAAAATATATATATATCACTGGATGAAGCTAACCTATCCAATACATTATCGTTTGACAGGGCAATGAAAGCCACAGTCCCATTGCTCCGCAATATTCATTTTTTCTATTAAATTAAAAATTATTTTTAAAGTATTAATTCTCATAAAATTATTATTTTGATAAATACTTATAATAATTCTAAAGGAAATAAATTACAGTATAATATTTTATTTCCTTTGTCAATCTCACCAGTTATATTTTCGTTTGTGTTTTTTTTTAATGCTGTTCAAGGTAACAATAAAGTTAATGATTATGCCTTTTTCTTAACTTTTATTTTTTATTTCTATTTTTTAAAATTCAGAAATAAAAAATAAAAAAAATATCATTACCCTTTTAAAACCATTTACTTCAAAAAAAAAACAAAAAACAAAAACTAAGAAAGTTAATGATAAATATTTGTTATAAATTTTGTTTCGTATATTTTTTGAATAATAAAAATTTAAAAATATAAAATAAATTCACTAACCACGAAAGTGACGTAAACAGTGTGACGCAGAAACCTTCATTTGCAGAGTAAACAATTCACTTAGCCGGCTGGATTTGCCAATAAAGGAAGGATTATTGGCTCAATTTTTTTTATATAAAAAAACAATAATTTGAAGTTTAGCTTTTTCCGACGAGAGCCTCCTGATTTTAAAAAATTAGGAAACAGGGCATAGCTTTTTCCAACGAGAGCCTCCTGAGGTTTTGTTTAATGCATTAAAAAAAAGGAGTTTTTAAACCAACTTTCGATTAAGGCCCTAAATTTTTAATTGTGGCAATTGGCAAGGTAAAATGTAAAATTAGGAGAAGTGAGGTGGATTGATTCGTTAGATTATGTCTGAAATTAATATTGCACGTGGCGTCTGACCGAGGAAAGGGGATCACGATTCCACTGCCAACTGCCACTGCCACCGCCACCCCTTGTCTTCACCTCCCGCCATGTATTTCCATTCATTCGTTTCCCGGCTCGCCGGAGTGCCACCGGCCGCCGGAGCGACGGTCATTTATTTACTCGGTCTATAAAGTAATTCTAACCTTGCTTGCATGAGTATAAATTATTTTTCTCTATTTTTTTTATTCGATATCGTGAATTTGAGGAAATGCATTAGTTTATAGTATAACATTTTTTTAATGTCTTTTTAAAAGAACAAGCATGGCACTTTTACTTCCAGGTTCGTGGAAATGTTAATGAATATCAAGATTAGCATTACGATCGTACTAATGCTAAACAGATTTTGATTTTAATATTAAGAATTAAGGTTTAATGAAAAGGCAGCACTGATTTCATTGAAATATATATAAGATATAGTAGTTTGGAATTAGAGAAACAATCTCTCACTCTTATGTTATTTCCAATTCTCGTATGAAATAGAGGTAATAAAAGAGTTCATTGAATTGAGATGAAAACATTTATACAGATATTTTGGAATGAAAGTAGATTTACGGAAGAAACATCTATTTTGTTAAGCTTAATTTTGAAAGCACAGCTGCTGCCTGATCACCACCTAGTAAGAAATAAGGATGCCTCAAAGCAGCAGAGGCCGATAGCCGACCTCTTCTTAAAAACCCTCTTTCTGAAACTAGCTTGGTTGTCAAGTCCCACCCTCTACCAGAATCTAGATCGAGCAGTTGCATGTCTGGCCTCAAACGAGTAGTTTCTCGCCATTTTTTCAGATCATAGCCAGCTCCCTTCAGCTCAGAGTTGAAGTTCTTCAGACCAGAAGTGGACCTCAAGTTTGGAATTGCCATTTGCATCAGTGTTATTCCTGCTGAGTACATGTCGAAAAGATCAGGGCAGTTGAGCTGCAAAGGCAAGGAAAAGAGGTTAGCCTTCGGAATATTTTGCATGTGTTGATTGAGAACGAGATGAAAATCAAATCTCTCTATGTGATACCACATAAAACTGAGACAAATTAAAAAATTGAAGGTTCACTGGGGCTTATTATTCGAAGAACAGTGGTCATGGAATTGATACTTTTAGTTACATGAAAGGAGCAACTTGTTAAAATACAGATCAGAACACAGTAAAAAGTAGTAGAAAATACCTGCCATAGTATTGGAGACAAAATGGCAGCTATGGGTTCTGGTGGAGGTTTGGGTGTTTCCTCTGGAAGAACATATAATTCAGGGGGACAATAATCTGGATCCAGCAAACCTCGGTCAGGCACGTAGTTCTTGCCAATTCGAAGGTCTGTGGCTGCTCCAAAGTCTATAATCTTTATCTGCCCCTTGCTGGTGACTACCAAGTTAGATGGTTTTATGTCTCGATGGACAATTCCTGTATCATGAATCCTCTTCAGAGAAGTTATTATCTGTCTCATGATCTGTTTAATGATCAGCGCACTTCGTTTTACTGAGTCAACTCCTTCAAGGATACGGCCAAACATGATGGACTCTAAATTGAATGGAAAGTTCCTATCCTTTATGTAATCAGCCAAGTTTCGATCTCCCTAAGATAAGGCATTTACGGAAATTAGCAAATGCAAAAGGAGGATCCTAGAAACATGGAAAATACAAAGCCCAAAAGTTATACTTCTGATATAAATTATGTTCCTTGGACATGCACAAACAGAAAACGTGGACACTATGACAGAAAACCCTTGTTAAGTGCATGGATAATAGGATCTTAAAAAACACAAAACAACATTATAATTTTTTTCCATATGAGAAACATTGAAAGTGGATTGATGATGTTGTCTAAAATGTAATTTTACCATGATTGGTTGTCTAATTTCAGACGATGTATATTTAAGCTATACACTGAAACAAAAGGGAATGTGAGACCTCACTTTCTTTGCCAACTAACATGCTTGCTCATTTGAGTCTTTTTTTGGTCTTTTAGACATAAAAAAATCAACTTCCACGACAGATGATATGCCATTTACTTTGGTTCATCATGGAAATTGGATTTTTCTTTAAGAATTCAAGTTGATTCGGACAGGGGATTGGCTTTTCTGATATCTCAGTGGAAACAGTCATGTTAAATCAAAATTTAAATTAGGTGCACACACTGTGTACACCTTGTTTGAGGTTCATATTGCACTTTCTGTCTTCTTTTTGACAAAAATTACACAATTGGCAAACAAAAGGTTACTTTTAAATTTGTTAAAGCAAAAAACTGTAAACAAGCTTTAGTACAATTTACATACCTCAAATTTCCAAACAAGCCACTTGCCCCCTTTGGTGAATTGTGACGATGTCTTATCAGCAATGAAACTTCCAAGGAACTCAGCGCATGAATCAGGAGCAGCTCTCGCTACACGGTAGTTGAACCATTCCTCAAACTCGCCACATTCTTCAGCTCCTTGAACTCCAACCTTAACCTGATACATAAACAAAAGTAAGACCAATCACACTAGCATTGGATACTTGTGTTGATATGATAATTATTAGCACAGACAAAGAAAGGCACAAAGTGGCACAGCTAAATCAAGTGGTCATTAAGCTTATGCTGTTCGCTTCTTAGCTTAAAGAGAGAGAATTTCTGCTCAAGAAATGAAGAACAATTAAAAAATCTAAAGGTGATATATTGCTTAAAAGATAGTTCACAAACGCTATAAAGTATAAAGAAATTGTAACAGTGAAACATTTGGCAATGTTAAAACAAGATCTTTGGTTCTCTTAGATCTATTTGAAGCCTCCTAATTCTTTGTGTCTTTCTAACGTGAAATCCTAAACTATTTCCTTTTACAGAATTAAAATACTTCTGATAAGACCGTAAGAGCTCGATGTCGATGGAGAATGACTCAACCAAGCTCCTAACGAGTTAACTCAAAAATGAAATAAATAAATGGCGAAGACAAGTCGCTTGCCTTCTTCAAGATAACCCTCTCCTTGTACTTCCGATCCATGTCCACTCTCCTTCCCCTTTTCCTCACACCATCTTCCACCTCACCATTCTTGGCTACAATGGCACCATAATACACAACCCCAAATGAGCCCTCGCCCAACTTGTCTCCCACAACGAAATCACCCATCTTGAGGTTCCTCCTTCCCAGGAAGCTATCAATCCCCAGCTGCAATGGGGCAAAAACATAGGCATCCACGGCCCCAATAAGGACTCCAGGCCTGACAGTCAAGTAGACCCACACGAGCCCAACCAAGGCCACAATCTCCCATCTCTCTATCTCTGGAAGCCCCGCAAGAGCGCCCCTGAACTGGGCAATGCCATACCGAGCAAATGGATACAGTGGGCTGTTCACATCCAACTCCAAGTGAGGGAGGAAATCTTGAACTAGGGCGCTGCACCTGCCTGCAGCATGCCTGGGAGGCTTTAAGGGTAGGATGAAGGGGCTGAGGGATGTGTGCTTGGGAAAAGAAGGGTTCTTGGTGAGAGAGGCAGTGGAAGGAAGCAAAGAAGAAGCCATGGATGGCTTCGAATCGAAGAGAGGAGGCTGTCCAAAATCCAAATTGGTTATACAAGGATCGATGCACAAGGCTGCCTTCTTTCCACGTCGTGGATATAAAAGTCTATCCAAAATTACCGAACTAGGAATCAGGTGCACAAATTTCACAATTTATCATTTTACATATCCAATTTTTATATTTACTAGATACCTCCACAGCTCGATACAACAGTAAAATAATAAAACATCTTAGGATAAATATAATTCGATCTCCTATGAATATAAATAAATTTATACTTTGACGGTCCTGAGCAAAAGTAAGTTAAATTAAAAGTTTATCTTTGTAAAAAAAATATGATTTTAATATTAAACAATTTTATAGGAATGATACGACTGTAAAAATTGAACTTCACTATTAGACTGTGAACATTTTTAGATATACTAAATGGATAAACTATGGAAAGAGATTGTCCGCCTTGATTATTAGCCAAGCGAAGCATGAACATATGGGTTATAAAAAATAATAATAAAATAGATAATTTTTTCTAATTATGTCCTCCATTTTATCATCAGTCAATTGATGAGAAATTATTATTTTTAAATTTATTATGCTCAATTTGAGATTATCAATCATTTGCTAAACTCACTAGTCCTTGTTAAATATTTTACTATTTTAAAAAAAAAATTCAATTCTCTATCTACACTATGAAATTCATCTAAAGGGAATAGTTGTATTCATGATAACGTAAGAAATGTAATCAATTTGATTTAAAATATTTATGAGGTACGATGATGATTGTAAGAATTTCAGAATGATTTAAATTCAAGATAATTTCATTTATGAGAATCTCCTAAATGATACATTCGAACTTCACAATTTAGATTGAGAGATTTTTATAATCTTCAAATAATTTGATATAAAATCATTAAAAGATTCAGATTTATCATACATACTAATATCATTGGATTCATAACACTCCTTTAGTTTAAAGCATGTTATAATTTTAAACACTATAAAATAGTTAAAACTCCTTGATAAATTTAGAAACTTTATAATCATTTCAAATCAAGACCTACTTTTGAAAATCTCATGAGTATAACCATACACTTACATTTGCATTTCAAATCTAAATTAAAAACTAAGAATTTTTAAAATTTTCACAACTTTAAAATAATTTACATGAGCTATGTAGCATGCACACTATAAATAAATATAGAGAAAGATGAGATATCATGTGCCACTTACCTTGTGCGCCCCATGTGCAACGTCTGATCTATGGTTCGATTGCACAAAAGGTATAGTAATTAGAAATGCATGATATCATCATCGCTGGCCGTCGCCGTCTGATCTGTGATAATTCTAATCCCTAAATTCAGTCAAGCATCTGCGCCCCTCTCGTCACGACATGCACGGCCACAATGTAGTAGTGACGATTCGATCATAAAGCAATTATGATCTAATTGAAATTTGACTGCGTTCCAGCTGGCACAATTCAATCGCAATGACAAGTGACGAAAGTTATATAGGAGAAATACTATGCATTTTCAGTTACAGTGTAGTTATGCACGCAAGTGCAAATACCCGTCGCTTACGATTTTCTTAATTATTGTAAGATTGCACACGCACACGCAAATACCTATCGCCTAGGATCTTACATGCACGATTGCACAATAACTGAGAATGTATATTGCTTCTCCTATGCGACTTCCGTTGCTCGTCACCATGATTGACACTTAGTATCGTGAACAGATTGCAGCTTCAACATCACAATCGAATTGCAGCCTCGACATCGCAATCGAATTGTGGCCTCAACATCGTGATTGCGACATCACAATTGAATTACGACATCATGGTCGAATCACAATTGGATCACGATCAGATCACAACCACGACATCGTAATCGGATCGCGACTGTGATATCATGATCAAATTGCGACCGCGACATCATGATCAGATTGCAATTGCGATATCACAATCTGATCGCAACCGCGACATTGCAATCGGATCATGATCGCGACATCACAGCTAGATAGCGATCAAATTCTGATCTAATTGTAGTTAGATTCTGACTTAATTGCGGTCAATTTTCAATCTGATCATGGATAAATTCCAACACCAAATTATGATCGAATTCTATCCCAATAACCGCTGTTACATGTGCCAACTAATCGCTACTGCAATGGCAACAGTGTCGCGATAGCTGCCACAATCGCTGTTGATAGCTGCCTATCGCACTGAGAGGGATGCAAACGTCCAATCACAACATAGAAGAGACGACACAAGTGACCCGAACAGATATAGAAATTGAGTTTAGCACGAATCCAATGTCGGATGACAGTGAGCGAGCAACAATAATATTGTACACATTCCGCACCATCAAACAAAACAATGGATCGGTTATCACGCACGGGGCGTGCAAGTAAACACTTTCTCTCGTGAGACCAAAGTACCTTTTGATTCATATAATCCGTAACATTTAATAGACAGTTAGCAGTACAAACTCACGTTCAGATTATGAAATGTCAACAAATTGATTGGGGTACGTGTAAAAGTAAATTTTACAGATGACGGAACTAATTAGTTTCGCGTTGATGACATAAATTTCCATCACTTTAGTTTGCAAACAAGAGGACAATATTACCAGAGCTAAGCTCATCTTCAAGGTTACATCAAGATAACAGCAGCCGTCGATGTTCAATGACCAACAAAAAATGACGCTTAACAATAGCACGGTAATTGCGTCGCTTTATTTGTAGAAGTCAAAGTCTGTATCTGGCTTCTTCACATTCGCCCGATAGCCTTTCTCAAAGTCCTTGGGAAGAATTACATATCGATTCTTTCTAACTGCATGCATCCCTGCTTCTTGACAAATGGCAGCAATCTGAATGCCGATAACGGTCATTTTTTTAACATTTCAAATTATTTAAGCACCAACAAAATTACCAATCTACATCATGAAAAGGAAATTCACTTGCTAGATAGTTAAGCAATCTCCAAATTTTAATAGTTGGAGAGAAACAAGACAACTTCCGGAGGTACCCCCATGAGAAATTAGAATCGCATTACCCAGAAAATAGTATTTGCGTAGTGACTAGGTAAGCTAAGACACCAGAAAAAAATGACAGACAAAAATCAGCATTACCCACTAATATAAACCTACTAATATAAAGATGGCGTGCATGGTGAGAGAGGGCAAAACCAAAGAATAAAAAGAGAGAGATAAAAGCCCATGAACCAATAAATTATGGCATAAGCAGACCTCAGCTGCACTGATTTTATCTGGCCGGGAGACATAATCTTCCAAGTCAACTTCATCGCCGAGATTCATTTTCGCTGTGCAGACCTGAAAAGAAATATATATATATATATATATCACAAACCATGTGAGGGCTTTAGTTAGGAGCATATAAGAATCATCTTTCATGAACCATTAAAAAGAGAAAAGTAGAAGATTAGACATGTTCGCTCGCAGAAGTCACTTCTATATTATGCTTTATTACGAGTACAAAAGATCTTAAATTACCACTTGTTAGTGATCTAATTTCTGAGCATTGAACAATTTTCACGGAGCACAGATGATCAAATTGTGAACCTTAGCAATGCTAGTGAAAATTTATCAAAACCAGAGGGAAACCCTGAAAAATTATCGTAGTACATAATAATCTGTCAATCTACATGAATCTGCAGGCTTTAACTGGTAGACTTAATATAGACCAATTCACTGCAAATGGCTACAACCTGGTAGGCAAGCTGGAATGGCATTGTGCAGCCCCCATGGGAAAGGTCGGATGGCTAGTGCGGCATTAGACTTGCTACAATGAGCAAGGGTCAATCACTGAGAACCGTAAAACTTTTCGAAGATGTTTACCTTTCCGCCACACTAGCGCTCAGTTAAGCAAAGTCCCCGTGATTTGCCTCCCTTATAATGACTGTGGAGCTGCTTGATAGGAGCGCTTGGGGTGAGCATATCACCTTTTGCTACAATGGCATGCCATTGTGCATATCATTTTATTTAGGTTCTCACACTGTCCGGAAAACAAAGATAAATGGGCATGACTCTCACAGGAGGCTGGTGGTAGGAAGTCAAAAATCAATGAGTGCTGAGCTCTACAATTATTAGAGTTGAACAAGTTCCCTTGGTTCAATAATCAGTAAAGTCAATAACTATACCATGTTGAAGTCGATTTTTTCCGTATTAGCTCACCCATCAATCCTCAAGACATTGAACGCCTTGGTAATGGAATCCTCATGGTTTTACTCTCCCAAATATAGTTATTGTTCAAGCCATATAAGGCCATGAAGCTCTCCAACCCTCCTGCTGCAGTAAGCATAGTGCCGTCACAGATGACATCATCTACTCAAAACCTATATCATTCCAATTTACTACATACTCTAACAATATCAGTTTCGTGCATTGCACCATCCATGACATTGTTAATATATAGAGTGAATCAGTCAAAACCTCATTGACTTTCAGTTTTATAACGATATGATGATCCAAAAGGGAAAAATAATCATACTCGATGTTAATCAAAGAATGACAAAATTGCAGGTGCCTGGTTCGGTCATAATATGGAATTTGCAAAATAACTTTTGATGGAAAGTGTATGCATAAAAGATAACTAAAAAATAAAATAAGACAATCAATTATACATCAAACCATGTATTTCAATAGCACATTTTAGATTTTATTTTTTTCATCTAAATAAGATCCAAAAAAAGATTCTTTGTCAACAATACTTAGCCACTTTACCTGGAAACTTAAAAGATATTTTCTTCTGAAATCTTTAAAAACTATGAGAATAAAAATTTCAAATTCATCCACTGTTTGAAGCCACTTTCTCAACTTTGTTTTCATTAGCTAAAGGTGTCTGTCTTCCATCTAACTTAACCATCTGCTGAGCCTCAACTTTCACCTACATACTGTTTCTCTAGCAGACGTAATATTCAAGAGTGGATAAATATGAGTGCCAGCAACACTTACTTGGAATACTAGTCTCTTCTGTCTTCTGTCAGGCAAAGGAAATTCAATCTTACGATCAAGCCTACCTGGACGAAGAAGAGCAGGATCTAAAGTGTCAGCTCGGTTAGTCGCCATTATAACCTTAACATTCACTGTTTGGTCAAACCCATCCATCTGCAACAACAATGGTAGCAACTAGTATTACTGATTGACACCAGAGCAACGGACGGCACAAAAACTATTGGCTGAAGCATAGATGTCCATGATAATATACGTACAACTTTGCTTGTTCAGAAATATATGGAATTGAAACTTCAGTTCTATAGTTTTAATCTTTGTTTGGAATCATAAACATTCTGGTAAATTGTCAAAATAGTGATGATATACAAATCACATTCAAATATAATGAGAGATACAAATTCAAAAAACACTTCATTAGCTACATTACTAGTTTTCCACATTGAATTAACTTGAATAGTTTGATACTACAATTGGCAGATTACATGTCTTGTAAAATTTCCTTATAGATTAAGTGACACAAAGATCCCACTAAACTACAAATATTTATCTTTATCCTATTATTTATCCTAATTATGATTTCCTAATCAAGACACACAACCTGATGCACAAACAAAAGAAATTTGCCAAAATTCTTTCTATAATAAAAGAATTTAGGGCACCTATTCTTCACTGAGGCATGCTGCCTGCTGTGTCACATTTTCCCACAACTGAATCGTAGCATTTTTCCGCTCACAATAAATTGAGTCAATATTGTTCGATCATGTATTCCTCTATATTTAATGTTTTTTTACCTGATTCAATAGTTCCATGAGGATACGTTGAACTTCCCTGTCAGCTCCAGTTTGTGCATCAAAACGTGCAGTAGCAATAGCATCAACCTCATCAATAAATATGATCGCTGGTGCATTTTCTTTAGCAAGACGAAAAACATCCCGCACCATCCTTGGTCCCTGAGGCAAATGTCTTAAAATATGAATTTGCATATAAATATTTAAAAGAAAAAAAATTAAAAATAAAATATCAAGAATCCTTATATTGCCTGTTAACAAGTAGATGATAGCAATATGATGAAATGTCAGTCACAGACAATAATCATTGTGTAAAACAAACATTTTTCACATCAAAGCTTGACTATAGAAACAAGTGTCTTAAAATGAAGGTCAACTAAACAAAAAGGAATTTCATAAGTCACACATAGGAGTAAGTTTTCAGCACATGAAGCATTTTTGCAGTGCCAACCCGTGACATTCTGGCAAAAAGGGCAATGACTAATGACAAGGTTCGTGGCATATTGACAGAAGCCAGTAGAATTAGTGAGCATTAACATGAAAGGGGAAAAAAATACGAAGTTATATACCACAAGATCTTGTTCCTGAATTACATAACTTTTATATAGATTAGCTTTCTGCATGAAATTCCTATAAATGTTTGAGTAAAGATAGAAGAAAGGAGATCAAGAGAAAAACACATTAAGACTAAATTATGATTCTTGTTAGACAATACCTCACCCAAATACTTCTGAACAAACTCAGACCCGACAACTCTTATAAAGGCAGCAGTTGTATGATGCGCCACAGCCTTGGCAAGCATTGTTTTGCCTGTACCAGGTGGACCATACAGAAGCACACCTCTTGGTGGATCTATGCCAATTTGTTTATACAATTCATGATGTGTCAATGGCAACTCAACAGCTTCTCGAATTTCCTGCTTCTGAATGTCGCAACCCCCAATATCCTGTGCACACAAGAATTACAAGAAAACCAATGCTCATTTGATTAGTAGGAGATAATGGTATCATATGATTTGATGCCGGAGCTTAAAAATTGCTACGAAAGATAGCCAATTAAAATGTTTTTTTCATTCAAATGCAAGTTTCACTCTGATGTGTGGTTTGTTGCAGCAGACGAAGTTTAGCAAAATGCTAGTGTTAACAAATACAAGAAATCACTCAGCATTTCCAAAATACTAAATTTTGTTATTTCAGAGGTATAACCATTATGATCCATTGGCGTCATGAACTAAGCTTTTGTGAGTTCATTCATAAGAACTTTACTCAATATTTAATCTAGGACATATCAGGGACTAAATTAATGCTTAAAAATGAAAATATCAAAACATAAACAAGCACTGATTCAACATGATCAACAAAGGAGAAGTGACTGTAATTATCACCAAATTCTGTAGTGCAGTTTGCAACATTCAAAATATATTTAGTTATTGTAACATTGTAAATTGTGGCAATCACAATTGTAGCAGAATCAAATAGAAGAGAATGCTCGGTATGCTCGTATTTTGGTCATTCAAGAACAAAACAGTGACATCTGAAAGAAGATACTCTGAGTCCGACCATAGATGGACTTTGCATATTCGCCAAGGATACTCTTGAATTTCTCAATAAGGATATCATCAAGAATAAGAATAATTGAACATTCTGAAATGATCCTCAGGTATCCAACCTTTTTTATAACAATAAATAAATATAATAAATACACAGTATCAATCTGAAAAAGGTAATGGTCATCGACCATAGAAACATGCAAACTGTTTCAGGACATTATGAAAATGCTTCTGCAGTTTGTTTCCATTGTCCAATTGTCCGTCTATGTCTCTCTAGAGTATACACTACAGGGACATCTAACAGAGGAAACAAAAATCTTTTCATGAATAACTTGATGAAAGGTCAGGTTCTCCTTGATCATCCATAATGGTTAAGAAGCAAAAAGCATATTATACAGATGCACTTGGCAACAAATTGCTGCATCCTGACACAGGAAAGAATTTCAAAAGATTTAAAAATAACTGATTCCCATGACTGAAGAATAAAAGAGTTATTAACAAATGGACAATCATATCACGTAAAAGCTCTAGGTAAGACATTCTTGACTCCTTTCAGATAATCATGCTATGTATCATCATAACCAATAATGGCACTTCCACTAAATCAACCTGAATAAGAAATTAACCTTCAAGAGAAAAAGATTCATTGTAAAGATAACAAAGTTGCATCAGTCATTATTATCCATCTCAATGATGTAACATTGGACTATGACATCTGACATAGAGGATAACCATTTCACAAGTAACTAGAATACCCACTACAGGAATGACAAAAGGATAAGTCTTGCCATCTAAGAAAATTAACATTCGTCAAAACTTCCAACCCACTGAAGAGATGGACTAAGAAGCCGGCAACTTTCCCAATGAACTATTAGTGTCAAGAAAACCTAAAGAAATAATAAAAAAACAAATTGTTTCATCCGATTAAAGTAGGAACAATCCTAATTCTGATTGCAAGAAAAGAGATCCGCTAACCCTAATTCTTAAAGTTAATGTTTTGTCATCGACAGGAAATTACCGATAGATAGAATTTAGCAGCAAAAACATTAGGTCTTGACAAAAACTCACGTTATAGGTTACGTCTGGTTTCTCAGACTGGCTAAGGAGAGAGATGCTCGAATCCGCCTCGGGCGGCAGCACATCGACGAGGGCATTGGAATGGCGGTGGAGCGCAACGGAAGCTGAGGGCTTGAGAAGCTCCCTGTTGATGGTGCTAAGGATCCGTACATAGTAATTCGACCCGGTGGTGGATCCGACGATGCCATTGTTCTGATCGACCATCTCCATGAACTGGCCGATGACAAGGGGAACGGACTGGATCCGCTTGACCTCCTCCTGGGCGCGGAGGAGTTCGCGCTTGAGGTTCTTGAGCTCGTCCTTGACGTACTCCTCCTGTATGTCGATAAACTCAAGCTGGCGCTGGAGGGTCTTGAGGCGGCTGTAGAGGTCGCCGTCTTCGTCGGATGCAGCGGCAAAGAGGAGGGTGTCGGTGCGGAAGGCAGGGAAGCTCATTGGAGGCTCCGAGGTGGAGGGTTTCTCAGGATCGAGAACCAAGGCGGACGCCGACATGAGGGAGGTGAAGGGCAGAAATTGTTCAACGGGTTTTGAGAGAAAACCCGACGGCGAGAGAGCAACTTATGATTCCAATCACGTGCGATACATGTGATAAAAGGGTTGCCTTGCGGATCAAGAACGTAGTCTGTATACTTCGATCCATCTTGGGCCTGCTGGATCGATTGCGTTGTGATTACGCTGGTCCAGAGCACTCGGATTAATCCAGCCGCGTGGTGGGCTCGCGTTGCTAGCTTGGTCCTGGTATATATATTCGAGAATTTTATGCTGTGCGTCGCTATCTGTATGTCCGTACGTGATATGGGCGTGTCGAATGATATACTCGTGCCTTTCTCACCCGCGATCCATGACACGAGTACGCTTGCGGCGCGGATCGAAATCCGGCCAGCGCCGGCCGGAATCGCGACCGCCATTGGCGGCCGTGATTTTGGCTGTTTCC
>JBAMHZ010000002.1:5149961-5160940 GCA_037177395.1 Alpinia galanga | reverse complement strand
CAAATAAAATATAATGAAACATATATTACAGATGCAACAAGGAGATAAAGGTATTGGGATAGAAGCTACATACAAGCCGGAAAAAATGTTAGAATTAAAAAAGCTACAATGGATAGTAAATGTTATCAAGCTCTTAAGTCAAGCTTCTTTGTTTGTTTAAAATTTTAATATTTGTTTGATTGTTTAGTAAATAATTCAAGCTCATAAATGAGTCTGTGAATATAGTTTACAAGTTTTGGTCATGAACATAATTTACAAACACAGTTCACGAACAGTTTTTTTATGAATATTAGCAAGCCGAACACATATGTATTCAAGGTTGTTCATTTAATTTATCAAACTATTCAAGCTTGTTCATTTAATTGACTTTAATATCTATTGAATAAACATAAACGAGCTCTTATCAAGCCGAATACCAAACTTGTTCACGAACGTTTGCTTCATTGACAGCCCTAGCCCTTCTTTGAATCAATTTCTATATTTGAAACAAATGTATAAATATTAGTTTAATGAAGTTATATGTGAAATGATAAACAATGCTAAACATAAATAAAAAAGCCATGGTTAAACAAATAAAATATAATGAAACATATATTACAGATGCAACAAGGAGATAAAGGTATTGGGATAGAAGCTACATACAAGCTGGAAAAAATGTTAGAATTAAAAAAGCTACAATGGATATAATTAGTATATGAGTAGACCAAAGAGTGTGGTCCTCATTCCTCACTGTTGAATCCGTGAGGTGGTCTTCATTTCTCATTTGCTTGATTAAATAAGATGAAACGAGAAGAGAGAAGAACATATCTCAAAAACATTGGCTGAGGTGACAAGTGTGGTGTCTGTAGTAGCCAGTATAGAAGAACATATCCCATACCTGCATCGTGACAACCCAAACACAATTACATGGGCTATGTAGTTACTAATACCCAAAAAAGCCTGCTCCATTGCCGCCCCTATGAATATTTTGTGTTCAAAGGCTGAAACACCAACCTAGATTAGTCATGTGCCAGATCCAATACAGTGCTCCATGGACAAGGGGGGAGACTCGGGTTATCTCTTGTCCTCTTGCCTTCTCAAGATTGCAACTTAACATCATCATTTTTGTTTGGGTATTGGTATGAATATCTTGTTGTAAGATCTAACAATACAGTGTTGAATTTATGACTACTGATTTCTCAACAATTTAAATTGTTTCTCTGCTGTTTCATGTGTAGATAGAAAATATTTCCTTGTTGCAATTATGATTCTAGCATAGTCAAGCCTATTATTTTGCATTGGACTTTGAATTAACGTCTATAATAACTTTCAGTCATACCAAAAGGTCACACATTCAGCTAATGCACTGGGAAGCATTACAATATTTTCCGTTTCCATTTGAGTTGCTTGTTAACAAATATCTGTATTAATTTATTTCTAAACATTTCTTTTTGTGACTAGCATATGGTATAACAGTGCCCTGACTATTGACTTCTTGTGCAGATACTTCGACTTGCTCGAGAACTTGGAGACTTCCTTCTTGTCGGAATTCACACAGATCAAACAATCAGGTTGCTTTACTCATTTTGGGCTTTATCTTTCATTGAACACTTTTTGTGTCATTGTTAACTGTAAAAGTTGGCCAGAGAAATGATTCACTTATTGTATATCTATTTTTCATGTGCAGTGCCACTCAAGGACTCCATCGACCAATAATGAATCTCCATGAGAGAAGCTTGAGTGTTTTGGCATGCCGTTATGTAGATGAAGTGATACTTGGTGCGCCTTGGGAAGTTTCAAAGGATATGGTTGGTGCTTATTAAACTTCTTGTGTCTAATCTAAGTTCTTTGGAATAGAGGCCACTAACAAAAATTGATCTTCTTAATCAAAGCCTTGGTTCGGTTGTATGAAGAGGCTGACCTAATGTTTCTTCACCTGTATGGTCATAGACTGAATAAATGAAGGGTCAATGCCTCAAATCATATGTAAGTCTTGGGTCTTGCTATCTCGTACACTGACTTTTTCAGTGCACTAGAACTTACATAAGTGAGCAATTCTAATCACTCTGGAAATTTGATTGACTCATGGCGACAATAAATCTGAGACACCTACTCAGCATTTGACTATCAAAAAGAATAATAACATTAATATTCTTCATTTTTTCCCTTTCTCTTCTTTTTATTCCTCCGTACTACTCTCATTGGAGGCATTGCCATTAGAGTTGCTATCATAAGAGGTCGCACTTCTATGTAGCTGATGTTACAAAGGTCACTTTCTCCACCTCCTGTGACCTGTACATTTATAGCTCTGGCTGCCGCAGCTCTGATGAAATGACTGTCGTGAGGTAGAAGGGGAAAGGGAAAAAAATAGAAGACATAGTAGAGGGAGTTGCAAAGGAATTTTATCTATTTATTTTCAAATGAAAGTGGTGACTGAACATCCTAGACAATTTCCCATCAGCATCCCTCTATTTAATTTTGGAGTGTTAATAATCTGATCAATTTGACAAAGTTCACATATGCAACTGTACTTAAAATTAGTTGATGAATTTGGCAGTATACCCCAGTTTTGTGTGATTTGAAGCATTTACCCTGACAAAAGACATGGATTAGCATTGATAATCACATTTCTTGTTGTGTTATCTCCAAAGTTCAGTTGGAGGATGTTCTTTGTGAAGTTTGTTCATATCCCAGATTATGTTTTCTTGTTGGAATTTTGAAGGTGCATATCTATAAAAGGGCAGCCCGGTGCACGAAGCTCCCGCCATGCAGGGTCCCGGGGAAGGATCCATTATACGCCGCCTTACCTTGCTTTTTTTTGCAAGAGGTTGTTTCCAGGATTTGAACCCGTGACCTCTGGGTCACAAAGCAACAACTTTACCATTGCGCCAAGGCTCCCCTTCTGAAAGTGCATATCTATGGTTCCCTAATTTAGAAAACCTGATGAAACAGCTGCTTCTTGATATTTTTGACCCATTTTGAATGCCGAAATGAATTAGAATGCTGGGCATGTATGTTAGGATCACCAACTTTTGGCATTTGCATACCACTTTTAAGCATTCAGATAACTTATACTACGGTAGATACAATTTCTGAATCTTGAAGTCACACTTTCTCTGAGTGATTCTGAGAATTGGCTCATGAACATGAAGGTTGTGGTGTTATTTATGTATTGCTTATTATTTTTCGTTATATGGATGCTTGTTTAAGTGTTGGCTATTTATTTGCTCCATTCATTTATTTTTTAGTGGTAGTTTTCTGCATGAGGCAACATTTATGGTGGTATTTGCTATAGATTAAGCTTGACCCTTTTTCTGTGTATCTACAGATTACCACATTTAATATCTCGTTGGTTGTTCATGGAACTATAGCTGAAAATATGAATTTCTTAAAGGTACCACTATGATGTTGGATGTTATAGTACCACTAGAATATGGATAGCAGGACTATTGACACTTTGTTTTGTCTCACTGTCAATAGGAGGATTCGAATCCATATGCCGTTCCCATGGCTATGGAAATTTACAAGCAACTACAGAGCCCTTTGGACATCACAACTAGTACAATCATAAAGAGGATTGTTTCTAACCATGAAGCATATCAGGCATGTTCAAAATTGCTTTTGAGGTTATCATATTACTAAATATTGTTTTTTTTATCATCGTCCTGTCATACCAGCTTTGTTTATCATATTCTAAGGGATTCTTAAACATTATCTTCAATAGGAGGTATTGAGTTAGTGTCATTTGCTCCATAATTGTATTCTATAGCAGTTTAACAAATCACACCGTGAGCAATTTATCCTACAAGCCAAGTTGCTTATGCTTGTTAAACTGCTCATCCTTCTTCCTTTCTTACATTGTTGATAATTCTAAAAGACAAGTCCACTTTGTGGCATCTGGTTGCTATAATATTTATAGTTATTCTTGATTTGCAAGACTGTACTGGCAACTGTTTAATCTTTAGGCTTTACTAAACATGCACAAATGGTGAGCATCTCTTGCTCTTGCTCAATTATTGTTACAAGTATTTCATATTTCCAACTTTAGGCAATTGCTTGTGTCTTTAGTCTACCCTTCTGGATTTTGCTCAAACATTCGATTTTGCAGGACTAATAAGCCAGTTTTACTCTGTTTGATGGGTTTATGATGCCCTGCTAAGTTTACATTTTCGTTATGCAGAAAAGAAATGAGAAGAAAGAAGCGAGTGAAAAGAAGTACTATGAGAACAAGAGCTATGTCTCTGGAGACTGACTCGAATAAACAAGGTTTACTAGAAATGGTGATTCCAGAATGTCGTATTGCTAACTCCTACAGAGGCAGCTATTGCAATATTGAGCAGGCCCACCGTCAGCTCGAGTTTTGTTTGTTTTATATTTTTCAGGTCATTATGCAGCTTCATAATCAGTTTATAGGTTGGAAATCGCCACTTATGTCGCTAGCACAAGGCAGCAATCGTTGGAGTCCTTGTTTTGATTAACCAACATATATTCCTCCATTAGTAACTAGATTTGCTATTTGAGCTTTTGTTTTGTAATGACATTATTTATATATGCATTTATTTGTATATTTCTTGTGTTTTACAATTCAGTACGTCTTGTGTTTACAATTTAATCATCATCAATCTGACTCATTGTGCATCTTTTATTCGAAAGAACGGCTTATAGTTAGAGTTCCATGCAAATAACGTAATGAAATTTCAAGTCTATATATTTATTCTAAATGTTGTAATATTTTATATCTGGCAATGGACTAAGTTTTCATTATTTTAAGGCTTAATTGTTAAATATTTTATTCTAAATTTTATGCACCTGTATTAATTAAGTAGTCCATAAATATTTGATTGGACTCTTTCAAGTCTCAGTCCTAAGTATTTATTATAAGTTGTAACTATATGCTTTCTTATATGAAGAATTTCGAAAATCATAAGTAGCCTTTTGCATTTGAATGCAAATTAAATTCCTCTCCTTGACAGGATTACACAGCCAAGCTGTCGGAGTTGTTCTTCTTGAGCTCTTGGACAAGACTCACCCAATCAAGGAGCAAGCGATAGCTGTTGCAAATAATTGACCCCAAGCTCAAGCTGGAAGGTCAATACTCAGTGAGAGGGTACTTTGTGTACCTAAAAGAACAAAATTTTCAATTTTAAGTGCACCATTTGCGTAACATTCTCTATCTTATCTCTATTTATTAATGAAGTTAAAATGTCAAAAGATAGGTACAAATTTAAAGTCTACAAAATTTAATTACTCAAAATTCGCACTTTAAAGTAAGTTCATTGTGTATCAATTCGACTAATTAACTATTCTCAAAAGCTATTAATTAAAGCTCCTTTCGAACCAAAGTTCTAATTTTGTTGAAGTGTTCGTACGTATCAATATTAAAACTCCTTTAGAAAAATTAATCATTAGAACAATTTGATCCAAAGAATTAAAAATTTCTAAGAGATTCAAAATTTTGAGCTAGTAAAATATTATTAGCTTAAGTATATATATATTTGCCAATAATCAATTATAAGAATATCAGTTAACGTGGGAAATTATTTCTAATAATTTATAATTTAACCTATCAGCTCAAATCATCAATGGAAAAAATGAATTCTAAGAATTATCTTTTTGGCATTATGATTGTTGTTTTTTCTCCAGCGCTATATATACCTTGCATCTTGAGAAATGAACTGTCGGCCAACTGCTTGGGAGGTGTCATGATTGTTAGACTTATCTTTTTTTGTGTTCTATTGCCTTGGTTTTCTTTGGATCTTTGTGTTTCTGATGATCTGAACGGAGAATGCTTTTGCAATTGCGAAGGCGAAAATTCCACTAGTGATCGATACATTATCATAAGCTTGTCTGTGTGATTGTGCAGCAACTTAAACACTGCTCGCTATGTTACATTTGAGGCATGAGCCAAAACTTGGACGCTTTGTGCATAATTTCAGCTAGCAGCATCTAAGCATGGCTTAGCTGCAACAATTAGCTAGTACACTCCATCTAGGCAAAGACCGGTAGATATCCCCGCGATATCTACAGCCTCATCGAGAAGCCAATTCTCCAGCACTGTTAAAGGTTGGTGGTGTTCAGTCTCCAGTCTGAGATTGTCATCATCATCATGAAATGGGAGTGTTGGAGCCCCACAAAAGGTGGCTTCTGAGGATGATTCCTGCAATGCAAAGCTTCTTGGCTCCTCCAGTGGGAGACATGTTGTACATTCTTGTTTGAAAACAGAATGGCAACTCCCTTGATCAACAACCTTCACTTGGTTCCCGGAGGACCTCGTCCACCCAACGAGAAGCCTCGAGATGTTCTCCGCGCTCGAAGCGTAAGTCGTGGAGCTGAGGTTCGACATGGGGAGAGTAGAGACATCAGGATCTCTAATTTGATCAGTAGTGTTACAGTATCTCGATACCAGCTCATGGCACACATCTTCTGCTTGATTCTTGCTGATCTTTTTCTTCAGGTGAGTGTTCCAGTAGTTCTTGATATCGTTGTCGGTTCTTTGCGGAAGGTACGAAGCTATTGCTGCCCACCTTCAGTGAGAAATATTAGTGACGAAGGATCGAGCTTAATTTGCATCGCGACATGATCTTGTCGCATTATTTTCATCTACGGTGCAAGAAAATTAAAGTAAATGAGTTTTGATCAGATGCATCGACTAAAAATTTACTTGTTGCCGAGCATCGATTGAAGATGAACGATTAATCCTTCTTCATGCGGAGTAAAATTTCCGCGCTTGATTCCCGGTCGGAGATAATTAGTCCATCTCAACCTACAACTCTTGCTACATCTCATCAAACCTGGAATTCAAGAACACAAAGTAATCAAAGAGCAAGCGAGCCACACAATTCAAGTAGCTAGGAAATTGAACGTACAACTCACCGGTGTTTGTAGGAACTGATCTCCAATTTCCAGGGCCATGTTTCTGGACGTAGGACACAAGGATGATATCTTCTTCAGGAGTCCAAGGACCCTTCTTGATGCCGACCTTATCGCAGCACAGAGACCTGCCCATGGCTATCTACCTTGCTCTAGCTAGGATCACACACACACACACACACACTTGACACACAGCCCAATAGCTGTGAAAGATTATATAGGAAGACTTGAGTTGAGAATCAAGCCTCATTTACCTGCTTCATCTACCCCTCTGACTCATTTACTGCGACCACCTTTTTTCTCAAGCAAAGTCAGCTTGCAGTATCACATGATTCATCAAGGTCTGCCTTTCTGATCTCCTCTTTTTGGATTGAGAGGACCTCCCAATTAATGCAAGAAGTTATACATTTTCCATGACGCTGATTTTAATCTTTCCTCAGGTATTATTCCTAGCCGGCCTTTTGCTGCACTTGCTTAATTTACCATTTGCCTTCCTTCAAGAAGAACTTGGGCATCAAAATAATTGGAAGAGCGAGAGCTGTACTTGACCTCAAGCATGCACTGCCTTAAGTACTAGCCGTTTTGGTTGCTGCAAGGGACCAGTCTCTACATTCATCTCTGCAAGGTCCACACGAGAGCTCTATAAAGTTCATATCATGTGTAGCTTAGCTTTTCAAGTTGTCAAATTTATTTCTTGCCTTACGAGCTGTGGAATCTACATGCTTTTACAAGTGGAGAATCTGTGTGAAATTGGAACGAAAGCTCCGAATTAACTTTGCATTGAGAAGGGTATGCATGCAGCAGTAGAACAGTTTGCACCAGGTTCATGTTGTTTATCATTTCTGTTCTTTATGGGAAAAATTCGACACAAAATATGATTAAAAAAATTACGATTGTGTGTCAATAAAATCAAAGCACACGTTAATCGACGCAAATACAAATGGCTTCGGTGTCTGCTTTCATTTAATTTATAATTTTTGTAGACATCTTTGTTTATGTCAATATTTCAAGTCGATTCCATTTGATGTCTAATTAAATCAGCACATCAATTGGTTTTTCGTTTAAAAAATAGCTTTTCTTGAAATAAAAAAAAAAATTAAATTTAAATACTCCCGCAATAATCATGCAACTTGAATGACCCCCATTCATGTACGCCATCCACGTTGTAAACTGCTATATCAAATATTCAATGCGATTAAATATATTTTTTTTTAAAAAATAAAATTATTCGATAGTATAGGATTAAGAGCAACTCCAACCGGATCCCTTTTACACCACAAATAAATTCACACATTGTGGAATCAGCGATGGTATTCAAATCTTTGAATAAAATTTTATTCTCTTCCTTGAATATCGCAGCAGCGGTACTTCGATCCAACGCCGCAACAAGTTCGTCATTCTGTGAAACCATTTTTGTGAGTTGTTCTTCATTCTTTCTCTTCAGTTTTGCTTTCTTCACCCCAATTGGTCGTTTAGTTGAAGTACCACCACTGTCCGAATCAGTGATGTTAAGATTAAACGAAGAGACATGTGGAGATGAAGGTGAATAAGAATCTTTCTCAAGGTTATATGATTGAGAATAATCAGCTTGAGCAGTTTGTCGTTGCACTCTCGTAGATGTAGTTTTGACGTTGTCACTGTTGAATTTCTCAATACCTTGAAGAATGCTCCACACATGTCCAAATTTGAAGCCCTTTGAGTAATTAGGGTCTTGTACTAATAACATTTGAGCACGGTTCATCTGTATGAAAACAATACAATTATGAAATAATTGGTATAGTCTGCAAAAGAAATAATGATAACAACTTACAATATCTTCCTCTGATGCTCCACTTGGATTTAATTCTTCGATTTGTCGTATGCAACCCTTCAATTTGGAAACAGCAGCAATGATAGTATTCATTCTTTTTTGTAATGATCTTCTCGGTCGCTCTAGATTTTGAAAATTTGGATCTAGATTATACTCCATTTCAACTCTTGACCAAAATTGATCCTTCTTTTGGTTGATTCCTATGATTGGATTTTGAGAAATATGAAGATAACATGACATAAGTGTTTATATTCTTCAACTGAGTAGGATGATGAACGAGAATTCAAACTCATTTTTTTTCAAGAGTAAAGTCAATGGGATTGGCCATATCTAGTATGTCATTATATAGAAAAAAAAAATATGCATTGTGTAAGATTTGTGTATGTATTGTGATGTCTCGTCCCTGTAAAAATAATAATATTGTGTGTACATTGTGATATCCCATCTCCTGAAATTATAAGATTTGTGTGTACATTGTGATGTCCCGTCACCTACAAAAATAATAATGTTGTATGTGTATTGTGATGTCCCATCTCATGAAATAATAATAATGGTGTGTGTATTGTAACATCTCATCGCCTGTAAAAATTTATATATTGTGTGTGCATTGTGATGTCCCATCTCCTGAAATTATAAAATTTATGTGTATATTGTGATGTCCCGTCGCTTGTAAAAATAATAATGTTGTGTGTGCATTGTGATATCTCATCTCCTGAAATTATAAAATTTGTGTGTGTATTGTGATGTCCCGTCGTCTGCAAAAATAATAATGTTGTGTGTGCATTGGATGTCTCATCTCCTGAAATAATAATAATGGTGTGTGTATTGTAATGTCCCATCGCCTGCAAAAATTTATATGTTGTGTGTGCATTGTGATGTCTCATCTCCTGCAAAAATAATAATGTTGTGTGTGCATTGTGATATCTCGTCGCTTGCAAAAATATTAATATTGTGTGTGCATTGTGATGTCCTATCTCCTAAAATAATGATAATGGTGTGTGCATTGTAATGTCTCGTCATCTATAAAAATAATAATGTTGTATGTACATTGTGATGTCCTATCTCCTGAAATAATAATAATGATGTCTACATTGTGATGTCTCGTTGTCTGCAAAAATAATAATGTTGTGTGGTCATTGTGATATCCATCTCTTGAAATAATAATAATAATATCTGCATTATAAATACATACCATAACTGAAAACAATTCAATCACATTCTTCATCTCCAAAAATGAATCATTATAATGAAGGCACGTCAAATTTATCATCCTCAAGCTCTGAAGATGATGAAATATTTGACGCACACAGAAGGCTTATCACTCAAGCGATTTGCCGAAACAATCAAGTCATTTTGAATCATCTGAGTGAAGAAAGCAACAAAGGCAAACATCGAGGATCTATTCCTAGTCACATAGTGATCAATCGTAATAGAGAAGCTGCTGATCATAATCTATTCAATGATTACTTTGCCGAAAATCCTACATATAATGCTGTAATATTTTGAAGAAAATTCTGGATGGGAAGAAATTTATTTATACGTATTTTTAATGAGATTAGTAATCATGATAATTACTTTATGCAGAAATGAGATGGAGTTGGAAAACTTGGTTTGTTAGGTTTGTGAAAAATGATAGCTGCATTTCAAATATTGGCATATGGTGTACCAGCAGACGCTACTGATGAGTACATCAAAATAGGAGAATCAACAGCCATAGAAAGTGTGAAAAAATTTTGTCATGCTATTATTGAAGTATTTGGAGGATAGTACTTGCGATCACCCAATGCTAATGATGTTGTCAGGCTTCTTCATATTGGTGAGCAGCGTGGTTTTCCTGGCATGTTGGGTGGTCTACATTGCATGCATTAGAGGTGGAAAAATTGCCCAACAGCATGGGCTGGGCAACATTCTGGTCGCAGTGGAAAGCCAACAATTATTCTAAAAGTTGTAGCTGATTATGATCTTTGGATATGACATGCATATTTCGGTTTACCCGGATCTAATAATGACATTAATGTATTGGAGTCTTCACATCTTTTTTCTAACTTTGCTCAACGTATTGCTCCCCCTACTCGTTATGTCATTCAAGGAAAAGAGTACAACATGGGTTACTATTTAGCTGATGGTATATACCCAAAATGGTTTACACTTGTTTAAACAATTCATGATTCACACGGTCCAAAAAATAAGTTGTTTGCAATTGTTGCAGGACCTTCACATTTTTGACAGAAAAATATTTTACTTGATATAATGACTTCATGTATTATTATGCATAATATGATAATTGAAGATGAGCGCGATATGAATGCATCAATTGTTG
>JBAMHZ010000002.1:5125992-5141228 GCA_037177395.1 Alpinia galanga | reverse complement strand
CAAGGATTGGGCTATAGTGCTCACCCGATCGGACGGTGGATGATGAAGGTGCTCATGGGTGCTCACATAAGAGTTGTATAGGAGATCATTCCTCATGTATATATATATATATATATTATGTGATGGATCTCTGAATACATTCAACGATATTATATGCAACTCAAGTAGGAGTCTCTGCATATTGTCAGTGCAGGTAATATTCCTGATGTTTATTTGAATACAATTTGAAGCTGTGTGATAGGTCAGGAACTTGGGGGGAAAATGTGCTGCTTTCTTATACAATTCACAGTTATCGTCACTGTTTGATAATCCAATGGTATTTGGAAATTGTAATACTTTCATAATCAACTGTCATTTTAGCATAGGCTCAAAGCAGTCGATTCTCTCCTGCAATTTCCTCAAGTTTACTTGTTTTAGGCCACAATTATCTGTGGGAAGTGGATCTTGTCCTATTGTGAACAAACCTTGCACTGTATGATTAGATTGGTGAAAGATACTTTTGATTACAAAATATACCATCTGATTGGTGTTGGAATCTTCATTCCTCATTCCTGATAAATTGTTCTGATACTCCCTCATTATGCTTGTGAATTTCTACTCGATGCTCAATATTGTTGATGATATGGTGCTTTTGTTAATTATGGTATTTTGAATTGTATTACTCTTTTATGTGTTTTTCATTCTGAACTATTATCATCATAGTTATACCAGTGGAGAATATGGTGTATAAATCTTTTTCGTTTAGGGATGGTCTATATCATATAGCACCTTCACAGCATCTGCAGCAGTGCTGCGCCATTTCTGTTTCATTTTCTGATGTTTTACATGCATGCTTTTTAAATGGTACCTGTTTATGAATTTACTGAATTTGTCATTACTATAACAGGAAAGTTGATAATAATTGCTAATAACTTCCCTCCACTTCTCTAGTCAGAGACTCAGTACTATGCCGTGTTGGCAAAGGTTGGGTGCACCATTTCAATGGCAGTAAGACTTCTTACCTCAAAAAAGTCACTCTCATTTCCGTTTTCTTTGTCTAACCTTTTTATCATGTCTTTATGATTTAACTTTAAGAAACAAACATTCCCATAGTTCTTCAGTCATTCATTCAACTTGTAAGCATCTAAACTTACATTTTTGAGAAGTAGAATAGTCTTGGCACATTGATAATTTGGATTATACTTCAGCCAGAAAAGAAACAGTAGAGTTGTGCCTCAGCTCTCAATATGACACCTACACATAGAGTTCTTGGCTAATTAGGGGGTCTTACAAGCGTAGGTTATCCTTAAGCTTAAATATTAGTGGAGGTTAACAACGTTAATAGTGTCAGTTCACTCATTGGGGTGCATGTTGCTACATGGGATGTGGACCTGATCTGAGAAGCCATGAGATTTCTGGAAAGAGTTGTCCATGTGAGTGGAGCTACCACGGGATCTCAAACCTCATTGATTAGGAATTATTTGGGTTATGTTTTGGAGCTTCAATCTAAACAGAAACGCGAAACCTTATGAATTGTGATTTCGATGCTAATTTAGTCCTCCATGGAAATTGGTGTGCTGATAACTTTGTGTATATCCCAATGGAGTTAATTAGCCACTTGTCTCATTTGGGTTTAGTTGGTTGACGTTAAATGTCTCTCATATTTAGTTACTTTAAGATTGTTATTCAAAGCGAGTGAATCTTATTGGAACCATGAAAAACATGATGGATGTTTTATGTATTCTAGATCATCAGTGGTCAGTTGACTGTACTTGAACTTGCATTTTTTTCCCCCCTTAACCTACTAATTCTCATCAATTTTACATGTGCATTTCTGCTACAGTGTGATTTATAAAAGCCACCACCTGCTTTTCCTTGACGTTCATAACATAATACTTTCCTTGCATGTCAATTATGATCATTGTTTTCTCACTTGTCAGATAACGTTGATCTTGGAACAGCATTCCAAGAGGTAAATACTACCGCATGTGCTGCCTCAGCTTTATTGATCAATCGGCTAATTATTCTTTCATCTTGCCTCACCTACATATATGTGTTTCTTCTGTATCTAAAATTTTTTGGCTGTTCCTTGTAGGCGATTCAGACATCATCAAGAGCATCCCTGGCGAGCAATGATAACAGCAAGGAGATAAGAAAGGTCCTTTTCACTAGAGGATTTTATACCCCTTCTTATCTGTATCCTGATGCCCTTTTCCTTGCTGCTTTTCATTTGTGATCTAGTTTTGACGATGAAACATTACAAGATGAAAGAACAGGAAGTTGAACTGTATTTGTTCACTCTTGCTACATATTAATCATCTTGTTCATATTTATTTTGCTGTTGGTTTTCTCGTTTGTTTAGTTATCCACCCAAAGCTAATTAATGCATTTATAATGGAAACTAATCTTTGGTATCAGTTGACATATTACAACAAGCTAATGCCAAATAGTGGCTGTTATTCTATGTATATTAATTTGTTGCAACGTGACCTTGTGATTATGGATTCGAATCACAGAAAAAATCTTTTACAATATAAGGTGAAATTGAGTATAATAAATCCAATCAACGTGGTTTGATCCTTTTTCAAGACCCCATATTAGTAGTGAGAATTGTGTATATCAATTTCAATTTGCCTACATATTTTCCTTGCTTTTGTAAACATCCTCCAGAATATCTGCACTGTGTAAATATTAATTTGCTCTAAGGTTTCAACGATTGCCTTCTCCTTTTGCAAAATAGCGTTTAGATAATACAACAAAAAGACTTGCCACTTTATTTGCAAAAAAAAAAAAAAAAAAAATTCTAAGCTGATTAGACCATCTACAAGGCCTAAAAACAATAGGAGCATTCATCCAAGAAGAAAAATGACATGTGGAAGTCCAAGATTGCACGTCTGAAAATGCTTAGATCTAACTAAATTTAGCTGCCGCGAAGGCTCCCTTGCATATTATGCCCCTCAATTTCTTAAGAACAAAAAAGAGAGAATGTCTACAATTCCAAGTGTGGTTGTACATGGATGGAAAGACAAAGAGGAGAGCAGCAAATTTAGTCAGGTTACTCATGGTTATAAATTGCTCATAAAACATCATCAAATCTATACTAACCTTCCAAAATAACCAAAAAGAAAAATAAAATTCTTTTAAAAAAAAACCTCACTACAAAATTATTGAAAGAGAAGAGAATTAATCACACTCCTCTTTCAAAAATCAATTCTTCTCCTTGTTCTGGCTTGGATTTGACTTGCTCGGTGGCAGCTTCCTCAGGCTCGCACTGACTTCCACCACCGGATGCTTCAGCACGCCATGAACCCCTCCCAAGTTCACAGTGGCTCCTTCCCACAAAGTCTGCACCAACTTCCTTGTTCTAATTCCGGCCTCTAGTTCCCTTGAAGATGGCGTAGGGAAGCCTACAAAGAAAGGGAGCAGCAGAAGCAGCGCACAGAAGGTGGCTACAGATTTGGCTTCCATGACTGAGTTGGGGATGGCATGGCATGGTGAGCACTGAATGGTGCTGTTGGTTTATATAAGATTTCGCGATGTGGACTTGGTGCAGCTTCCTTGCAAGGAGCCTGCAACAAGGTGGTACACGTTGGGTGCAGAATTTACAGTTCATGAGATGGATTATATATATTAAAATAATAAAACTTTGAATGGAAAGACATGGCATGTGAGGAGAGGGGGTTAAGGCAATATGTAGATGCATGATCAAGTGCTACTACAGCTTCTTTCTACATCAAATCTTTGATTGGTTATAGCCCACAGCTTTTTCACGAGCATCTTGCTTTCTTCACATGATTAGGCTTAGTTGTGGATAGGAATACTTCTTTTTTCCTATTATTCTCAATGTGACAACAGTGTGCTCTAGTTTAACCGATCGAGTGGTAAAGAAACATGTTAGGAGGAAGAAAAAAAATTGAAGTGAGCATTGCAATTCTGTATGCCCTCAAAATGGAAGAACTTAGGGCATAGAAATTTGAATCCTATGAACGCGATGATTAAGATAATTGAGATAAATTAAAGTTAATTATGAGGATAGCTTTATTCAAGGTACTTTAGAGAATTCATTATATACACTTAGGGTTTTGGCATTTGGAAGAAGTGGTTGGTTGTCATGTGATGCTCATTTGACTAATCCTTTATCAGACTCCTTCCCACTGCTACAACAGGGTGAATGGTTTGTTAATTAATATGAGCTCTATGCATGTGGTGAAGTGTTGGAGATTTTGGCCAGTTTCCACAATAAAAACACAAGTTCAAGATTCTCTTTTGGCTGAGAAAGACCAAATAAAGCATGCAAAATCTGGATTTAGATTTAGATTTAGATTTGAATTTGGCGGGAGTGGGTGAATCAAGTGAGTATCACATGTTGTGAGAAATGATGCATGATTAGATGTCAATGATTTTGAACCCTGAGTCCCAAGCCAAACCGTCGACCATATCGGTTTGACTCACTCAGTTCCACTAAAAACTACCCTACAATATGACTCAATTTTTACACATTTTGAATGGTTTGGTGTGTGACTTTAGAGATAGGACTAGCACATGGAAGCCAGCTACATTGAGAGATTAATTATCACAAAACAACATCCACTTTTTAGAAAGAAAAAAAAAGTAACATTCAGTTTACTTTTTTGACTAAGAAAAAGTCACTCGGCTTTACACGAACATGATTGGTGTTCTCAGTTTGTTCTGTTTGTAGCATGTCGAAATGGCAGCGTGGGATTTTGTGATATCAAATTGGGTCTGCGTTTTCTTTCAGAGACTATATTTTAACAGCCTAATTTGTTTTATGTCGTTTATTATAGGGAGAAAAAAAAAAGATCCTAAAACGTTTTCTAAAGGTATGTTGTTTCTAATGGAGGACCATTTTCATTTTTTTTGCCCTCCAAAAATCATGTTTATCTTCTTTCACTTCTCGTCTGATTCCAGCGTCATCAAAGTTCGTTGATGTCAGAGAGTATATATATTCTTTTTATCTGTTGTATTCTTATGAGTAAAACGGCTCCCTTTGAGTTTGATCGAGGAATCTGAAAACTTTAAACCATTGGCCACTTGAAAAATTACACCACTAATTCAACTCGCATGTGGCTAAACAAATTATTTTTCATGATGCATACAATCATTTAGGTTGAATCAAGTCTACCAATAAAATCACTTGGTTATGAAAATAAATGTCCAATAATCCCTGCATGAATGAAGATTCCAAAAGTTCCAACAAAAGATCATTTAGGAGTTCATGTGTAAGAATGCACGAGTGAACAATTAATTTCAAGAAATTCAGATCCAGCATAAAGATATGACGACTCTGTCAGCTAGACCCTCGCTGAAAAATATGCATCCGGTCTCATGATCAATGCCAACATCAAAAGAATCACAGTTACAAGAGAGCTCTAGCATAAGAAAAGGAGTAAAATATAAATGTCTTCACATTATAAATGATTTGCAAACATACTATTGTGAATGATGTAACAGTGGCTCTCTCAGAGCTATTTTTTGAATGCAAAAGTTAAATAAAAAGTTAGGATGTTGCAGTGGAGTGGAACGAGAGTACATTCAAAAAATCAACCAGTTCTGCTAACACGACCTGCAAATAGTAGCCCTTTGTTTGAAACCCAAAATTGCATCATAGCAATTGGCGATGGTCCACAGGTAACACAGACCAGTATATCAAATTCTCAAGCTTCCCTGAACATCTAACTGCAAGTGCAATATATTCTGCACATCCATATCCACCTAGCCAAAAGTCATGGTTGATAAACATCTGGTAACCGGAGGCCCACACTGGCAGCAGATTTTCGCAATACCCTCTTCATCTCATCAGTTCGATCTACAGCTATGTTGTATGAATAGAGCAACTCCTGAATGATCATTACTTGCAAAATTAGATTGTATTTCCCAATCATTTTAAGAAAGAGTAGGACTGAAGGTCTATTTGAAATAAAAATTTAGCAGAAAGATGAATATATATGGACTAAAAAGAAGGCAAAACACTAAACTGAAAAAACTAAACCATCAGCATTATCTTATGTAAAGTTAGTTTGCAACATATCCACCTAGCTAGTCAAATACAGAGACTTTTTTTTTTGAATAATTTAATTTGACTGTTTCGATTTAGAAAAATGCTTCCACTTCAGAGGAGACATAACAACTAACCTTATGATGATGCACACTATTTAGAAGGAAAGAGTAGTTGTGAGCTAGCTTGATTTTATTTTCAATAGCAGCCTGTTCAGACATTGAAGCATTTTTTCGAAACTCATCAGTGATGTAATCTCTGAAGTGTTTTTTGGTGCCAGAATCACCAATATTCTTCTTAACAGCTTTGAGAAGATCACGGTACACCTTTGCAGCCCTCATGGTCTCCGATCCCATATTCTACACCCGGTAAAGCTAAAGTTAGCAAACAAAAATGGAGACTGAAGTTAAAAATTGGTATGTGGTTCTTCTAGTAACTTGCTGTTTTATACCAAATGAGCTTGGCAATATAATATGTACAGACTTTCTAGTTATGTACAAACTGCAGAAGATTCCAAACACAAATTCTGGGAAGCAACAGCATAAAAAGAAAAATGACTCAATCATCTTCACGGTGAGGGAAGATTGATGCAACAACACCACATAAACATGAAATCCATGGTCTTGTGTGCAGCAACGAAATACTAAAATGAACTTCAGTGCCGTTGTCAATTCCCAAATACAAAACACAATCCTTTAGCAATGTTCTGTGGCAAATTCTAACAAAAAGTTTGGTACAGGTCCCAAAGTTGTCATCAGAGTAGCCTTGATAAAGCAACTGAACGCATCTAATCCAGATTAAAAGCGATGCATAATAACTCCAAAGTGGAAAGTGAAGATTTATAATACCAAAATCTATATAGAGAAATGAGCCTGACCACAAACAATTCTAACCCATTGTTGATCTAGGAAAACGATCCCAACACACCTAATGCATATCATCAAAGTGGTGCTGACAATGAAGCGGTGGTTTTTGGAGTGAGTGGAGAAAGTGGCCATACCCTAGGAGTAGAGAACAAAGAGCCTGAGTTAGTGTTTGTCGAGGACCAATTAAAAGGCGAGGCAGAATCTGATGCTGGAGAGTAGAATGCAGTCATCAGTCTCAACCAACTGAGAGGAGGTGCAGTTAGGGAGAAAGAGAAGGTCGAGGTACTGAGAAAATAAGCAATGTCTCGCGGAACACAAGGGATTTCTACAGCATAGGGCTTCCCTGAATCACCAACAATTGATCTATGCTCCAACTCCTATCTTGGATTGCTGGATGTACTTAAGGCGAACCCATCAAACGATCTCAACAAAGTCAGAAAGCAAGTGACGCTGAGTTAATTCCTACTCAACTAAGAAGCGTTTAAAGGAAATCACCATCGAATGGATCTGTATGGATTTACAAATATCTACAAGAAAACAGGAAGGGAAAAAAAAAAACCAATTTTGCGGACAATCAGATCTTGAAGGCCATAGAACCGCATCCGAGAGCTGCACGCCCTCGAATCCGACGTAGACAAGAACGACTCGCTCCCGAGCTCGATGATCTCTTCCAACAAGGACTGCATCCATCTGGAGCCAGACTCCCATGGCCGGCGGCTTCGGCAATAAGCATGCGAGAAAACAATGAAGAAGGGGAAAAGTTGGGAAAGGAGAAGTACCAATTGAAGAAGAGAGAAATCGCCGTAGGTCCTTGCCTTGCTGGGAGACGAGGACGAGGCGGCGTGGTGGCAGGGCAAACGGGCAGCGCTGCGTCGCAGAATAGAGAGAGAGAGAGAGAGAGAGACAGAGAGAGTGGGGTTTGGGTATTATTTTGCCATTACGATTTGGAGAGAAAAATTCCTCAATACCTAAAACCCTAGGTTTCAATTTTATCTAAGGAGTACCTCAAACTTTGTTGTCTTCTCAAAAGCCGTCCCTATCAATTGTGTGAAATCAATAAAAATATCAATTGAGCATTCAACTCACAGAACCTTTCTTCTTCCGTCTCTTCTCAAAATTGATCCAATATAAATTATTAATTTTATAAAATCGATCTCTAATTTAAAATTAAATATAAATAAATGTGATCTCTAAAATATAATTTATTCTTACCTTATTTTAATCAAAAACATCATATGATTATTTAATTATTTGTAACTAAAATAATTATATAATTATTGAATAATTTTGATCAAAATTATTATATTTTTTTTTCCCTTTAAGATATTATTGCAATAATAATATACTAATTTTAGTTAAACTAAAGTTTTTTTTCCTTTAAAAATTTAAATAAATAGATGCATAGTTCTAAATAATAACGAATTTTCATCTCAAAATTTAAATTAAATAAACAAATGTAAAATTTAGACAGACTAATCGAGCGAAAGGGAGGGTGAGAAGTTCTAGGCATTTATAGAGCTTTTCATAATTGAATGCTGCTTGTTAAAAAATAAAATAAAAATAAAAAAGGCAAAGCACCTGGTAGAAAGTAAAGTAAAATCGAACTTGGTAAAAAAGAAAATATTCGCCAACATTAGAAAATTAACTAATTCAATGAAAATTATGCAGTGTCACTGTCTGCGTCGTTCTTTCAAATACTTCTTTATGCCAAAGCTACACAGTCAATGAATTAAAAAAAAAAACTATAAACATTTCTCAGAACATATTTTACAACTTTTATTATCACCTAATACATATAGCAATCCCAAACAAATCTTTCCAGATTTCACCAATCCAACGGATCCATCACACCAAACAGGTAAACACTTCACTGGATCCATCTAAAACTTCAGCGGAAAGCATCTGTAAGACAGCAACTTATCACAATATGTTCACTGTTGGAAAATAACTCGACATACATTTATAGGACGGTTTGTTCCAGAAACAGGAGAGGATTGTAGAATTGAAGTTCAAGAGAACGAACCCAGTCCAATCACAAGGCATTACAAACACTACTACTTCCAAGCACAATGATATATAGCATAAACTAATGAAGCAAGAGGTTCTTTGAGAAGTCCCCTAAATTATGGATCTGCCGAGGTGCACGTTGCTGGTAATGGCAGAAATGCAACATTTCAAGTGAACATGTGAAGTTGCAGAACCCACGATCTACAAGGAGCAATCATCTGTAACTGAAAATGAGAACAACTATAACTTTTTCTCCCTTAAAAAATGCTTATACTGAAGCTTCCAGCTTCCCTTGTCGTCTTAGTATGACAGGAACTAGTATATGTAACTCAAGAAAGATGCTTCCAACAAGAGTATGGGATTCATCACATCTCACCAGAGTACCAATTTCAAATCAATATTGAAGTGCAAAGAACATAAAGTATGGACCAGCGATTTATGGGTACCCTAATACATGGATATAGAGATCACCATAACCCTTGCAGGAGACTTCCTCCTTCCAAGTGCTTGGCATAAAAGAATTATTTGGACACATCAATTTCTTTTCCTTGATCTTCATTAATGGTTCTCTGCAACCTTCTCAACCAGATGTCATAATCAATGGGATAGGGCGTTCTACATAGTGTATCCACATAATCAACAAAAGCTTTCAGCACTGCTGAGATGTCCCCCAGCTTCTGCTGTATGATCCTTTTTGACAGAGACATTTCTCTCCATTGAAGTCCCGCTTCAACAGAATCCAACTCTGGGAATTCACCACCACATGAATAGTATAGCAGGTAGACAAGACTCTCTGCATCAGATGAGGCACATAGTTTTCCTTCTTGTAGAGCATGTGTTGAGGAAAAGGAAAGATTCATTGAAGGGCGATCCCTATCTTTAACAACAGCATGACCCCACCCAATCAGACAAAAGAATGGATGCATACAGCCATTGTTTACAAGGATCACATTCTCTGGGCAGACGTTACCATGCCTTAATCCAGCTGAAGATGCAATTGCAAGAGCTGATAAGCAATCATGGCAACATCTGAGAGCTTCTTCAGGGCCAAACAAACCATTTTTTTTCAAACTAGAAACAGTCTCACCCACAGGCGAAGTTACTAGAATTGGAGTACCACACCAAGGATGCCCACAAGTACCACCAGAGCCTGGTCTATTACACTGGTCAGAATGAATCATTCTTCCATACGCAATGATTTGAGGAAGATACTGGCTAGCTAAACCTCTTTGTTTCATTATAGTCAATACTTTAGCTTGTCTTTGAACCTGGTACCATAAGTCCATATCCTCCCAAGCAAATTCTAAATTAGAAGAAATGGACCCGACATAAAGCATAAGTTTCTCTCCTGGTTCTTCTACAGGAGTGACAATATAGATTTCAACATCATTATCAAATATTACTTCAACTGTCTCAAAACCCTTCTCACTGCCTGAATCATCCATCCATATAGTTGTCCCTTTCTCCAGCTTTAATCTTTCTCCAGAATTAAGCTTTATGGGTTTGTCCTTGAATTCCACAATTTCAGGGGAATGACTTTGCTTCTGGAAACAGTACAAACCAGTACCATTAACATGTGTGTCAACTAAATGTCTTTCAGTTCTGCGATTTTGTACACGAGAACTATGTTCTGTTGCCAAATCCTCAAGCAGATGTTTTGGCATACCACAAAACTGAACCATACAATGGAAGATTGAGAGAAGAGCCTGTAGAGTTCCAACATCACCCCAATTGGCATTCCCAAGCTTGTTCCATATACAGTCAATAGTTGAGATTGAGATTTTGGCATGTTTCACAATCCATTTGACAGCACATTTATAGACATCATTACCATCAAAATCTAACTTGCTAACATCACCTTCAACTTTTACTATGCCACCATATTGTGAATCAACAAGAAGCACAAATACACAGTTAGCATTATGGGACATGGCAGTTGATTTGCTAAGGGTTCTAGCTAATAGCACTCGGAGAGCAAAGAAAAGTGCTTCTCCAAGAATCGACGAAGAAGGCCGCTGATCATTCTGCACAGACATACCAACATCGGGCCTCAGTAGTGTCAATTGAATAATTTGATCCCATTTCCCATGGTAGTTCCTACTACTTTTCAGCAAAATTGCAGTTGCACAAATACCTTCGAGCTTCCCTCTGGCAATAGCTTTTTCAGCAGGATAAAATTTTGAGCTTGTACTGTGTATACAGGCCACTGACAAAGGTGCAGGTTCATCATAACCCCAAAAAGTTTCCCACAATCCCTTCACACTGGCATGTAAGAAATCTTCAATTGCAAGATGGGCCATCGCTTCCACTGCATCAGAAGTTGATGCATATAGAGCACTAGGCATTCGTATCAACTGTTGAAATGAAACACCTTCAAGTGCATAATCAAAATTCTGTAATTGTGCAAGTTTGAAAGGAACATTAAAATTAGGCTTCCTGAATTCTGATTCCTCAGATATTCCTGAAAGCCAATCTTCAAGGTTTGCAGTCAAAATTTCACTATCCACAAACTTCCGAAGAAAATCTTTACATCTGGAAGATGATGAACCATGTGGTCGAACTCTTGATGAAGCACTAGATTTTTTCCACCCAGACCCAACTGAATTATGAGCTTGGTCTGGAGACCAATCCAGCAATTATACATTGTTAGAAAATGCATAATCAATGTAATGAATGAAGAAATAAAATAAAATCTACACTAATAAGTGGAGCAATTTGTTTGATAGTCTTTTAATTAGTATTGTGTGAGCATCACTAGGTCCATGTATGGAAGCCAAGTTCAGAGGAAAGACATGCTATTTTCTTTGAATTGAAGTCACTATGGTCATGAAGGTGCCTGCATAAGCCTAGAAAGTGTCACAGAGAAGGGACATATAGAATTTTGCACTACGTTGAAGGGTATGAGCAGTAACTTCATTGGAAAGCATATGCATTTGAATAAATGTAACTTTCTTTTACACAAACTATGTTGGACTGTAGTTGTAAGGAGAACAATTTCACGATGATGAACTTATGTTGTAGACAACTTAGTAACATAGAAGGGTAAGAAACAGTGCATTGTGTATAACCTGATATACTTAATGATCAATAGGCTTTACAAATTCTGAGCAGTGAATATTTTTTAATCTTGCCTATCACATTACAACATTATAGAAAGCTGTGTTTAAAAAGCTATGTGGTATTCACAGCAGAAGGTCAATATAAGCCAAATGCATTGCAAAAACAGACAGATTAGATATGCTAGTGTCAATAGCAGTTGACAAGTGCAAATAACTAAAAACTATTAGGTGCATGTTCAATTTTCCTTACAGACCAAAGAATTACAGAGTGAAAATAAGATGCTGAAATAATTCATTCAGCCATAAAATTTCACTACACATTCTAACCTCTAATGACAGATAGGAAACATAACTATTAGTGGCAGAGCTTTAATAATCTCATAAACTTGTTCAAGCAATATCTGCTTGTTTATGGAAACTGGTAAAGGTTTTGTCTGCATTTCTATATTTTCCTTGTATTTGGGAAGACCAAACATCTTCTCTGTAACCCATAATTTTATTGTATGAAAAAGTAAAAAGTTGATGAACCAACACAAAGATTGCTTTTCAGTTTCCAAAGTCTTCCTTGTTTTTGGAAAACAAAATTGGAGAAGTTTCAAGGAACCAACACAAAGAAACTCTAATTGCTGATACAATCATCAAGTTTTAAACTCTGAAATTCACATTGTGACTCAGTAATTGAACATGAAAAGTGGCAATCTTATGAAATGCAAATACAACTACTCATAGGGGTTGGTTGAAAATTGTTTATTGCATAGTCATGAAAAATTAAGGAATCACCATAAAGTTCATTGGAGGACATCAAATAGAAATGTTTTCTGGGTAAATCATATAAAACAAGTCTATTGTTTGTCAATCTAGCTCCAATCAAGTTGATTCTCATTTCTTTATGTTACCACAAAGCATTCTATTGCATCCATCAATCTCTACTCATACAACTAAAAATACAACTCCATTTATCTAAAATGGAATCCAAATTCTTCTTTATCATTTATATCCATCTTAAATCAATTCTCTTGTTGTATTTTCTACAGTTATTGTTCATAAAGGTAAATAGAACCTATTATTTTTTATAGTACCAACACATCAATGCCCTATCAACACTTAAGCTTTTGCATGTATGAATGTCTAGCTTCCAACATTCTGAACCTTCAATAAAACCATAGATTTACAATTAGCCTCTTATGATTAAATTATCCTGCAATCTGAGAATCAAGTAGATTAAAAAGTGTGAGGTAAAAGAAGTCCAAAGAAAACTATACTTAAATTAATTATAAAGATATAAAAACCTAGGCTTAGATAGAGATGTAGTCTTGCAAAGAAAGCCTAAACAATTTAAAACACACACCTTCTTTTTCCTACCTATTTTAATATTATTCTTCCACATTTCAATGCTCAAGCTTGGAATGCATCCCAATTAAAATGCGCTCTCACTCTAAAAATGAACAAAAATGCAGCTGGTGTATAAGCTCCCAATAAGGTAAATACAGAGAGGGTTAGTAAGTAGTACTACCTTATAATTACCTAAAAGAAGTTAGGTATTTCATATTTTGGGTTAGGTATTCTACTCTTGAGTTTTATGCAAAACAATATCATTAATAATATTTTGATGTCTTAAATAATTCTCAATTAACTAATGTTTTCTTTGATCACCTTCTATCCCTTTTACTTTCAAGTCCAATTGATTTAGCTTGTCCAACTATAAAATAAGCTATTCATCTCTTAATATATCTATATGATTTTAATCTAATTTCTCATGTGTATAATGAGACACATATCCATCTTAGCATGGTTCATTTCAAGTGGTGACTGGTAGCGGCAGTGGGCGACCGACAGCGGCGGCGAGTAGCCGATGGCTGTAAAAGCAAATTTTATCAACCGAAAAAAATTTAAGAGGAAAAAAAAAATTTTCCATCCGATTTGAGCGAAAAAAAATATAACTAAAGAAGGAAACTAATCCATCGAAGGATGAAACCTCAAAGCCATCTGTCCGTTAAGTAAAAAAAAGAAAAAAAAATTATTTTTTTCAAAGTAAACGAAGGAAAATTTGCCACAGTTTCTATTTCCTTCTCCCAAGTAAACAGAGCATTAGTAAAGGATCCTTCAACAACAACAAACAGTATTTTCTTTAACAAACATGTTTGTTTCATGCCTTAATAATGTAGCTTTCTGGAGCTAGAAAAATAGAAATCCAAATTTATCTCTATCTAAACTTTCAATCCAACTTTGTTCTCATGTTTACTATAGATCAAGCTACTTGCATTTATACATTACTCCCTGAAGCTCCCCTGTTTCCAAATCTCTGATAAAGCCCACTTCAATTCCGAACAAAACCCCTACCATTTTCATTTTTTATCCAGTTTGTTCTGGAGAAAGAACTCATATTCTTCTTAACTATATTAACGTATCACACACCATATTATTTATTTATTTATTTATTATTATTATTCTAAAAACAGTGTTAATCAAGCCTTGAAATTTTGTGGCCAGTTTCAGGTAATTAAATAAAACCTACAGAAGATGTTTTCAACACTCATTTCATTCTTCTTCCTATTTATGTTATTATCTTGTGATTTTTGGTCATTACTACAGACGAATTTTAAGTCTTGTTGGCTAAACAGGATTATCGTTATTGACCAGTGACTTCTTCACGAAAAGGGTGCTACGGACCTATGCGGTTTCAGGATTCAGATTTCTCGTTAGGCTTGAAATGACTAGAATTATTATAAGAATTGTGTATGCGCGAATTCAGAGGAAAGAAAAATGAGTTACTTTGGGTGGGGCTAGATGAACCAGGCCGTTAAAGGGTCCGATCTCAATGCATGTATGCATGTCTCAACAAGAGATCTCTCAGTGTATTTATGCATATCTCGGCAAAGGATATCTCTCGGCGCATCTATTCATGTCTCGGCAAAAGACCTCTCGGCGCATCTATACATGTCTAGGCAAGGGACATCTCTCGGTGCATCTATTCATGTCCTAGTTGGCATCTCCATCTATGTTTCAGCAAGAGATTTTCGTATCCGTGCGGATGCTCCGATTAATCATGTTACACTCCAAAAGAACGTTATACTTATCTATATTCAGTTTAATATGTTCATGATTTTCATGCTTTATATGATGTCTGACAGTAAAGAATCCTTACCGTACCTACCATTTATGAGCATTTATGAGGTATTGTCTCCCAGTAGCTTCTTACTTGTAGCATTTAAGGAGTTATGTCTTCTCATGAGGATTACATTAATGGAAATACGATGTTCTTTACCCTCTGTTATTTTATGCCGTTGTCAAAGCATCCTAACTGATTAT